>PVJH01030395.1:0-24944 GCA_004026705.1 Nesogale talazaci
AAGCGTGGGGGGAAGCAGAGAGAAAGAAGTGTGTTTGAAACTTTTGACAGGGTCCCCTCGACTCCATCTGGGGGAGAGCACGATGTCGGCTCGCTCGGGCCACGGTCCCTGGGTGGGAGCAGCAGTTGGCGTCCGACTGTTCCCTTTCCAGTCACGTCACCCGCAGGGGGTGCCCGGACCGTGAAGGTGGGAGACGGGGAGGAATGGGTGCGGGTGAGGACCTTGGAAATCGCCACAGAGGCTCTGGGCGCACAAACCTCTGAGTCGGGGGTTGCAGCCAGAGCGTTCCCTAGGTCCGAGGAGGGTGAGGCTTCACGCTGCACGTGCTCTGGAGGGAGCCCGGCCCCGGGAAAGGACATGGTGCTTGGTGAAGCGGAGGGTCGGTGAAAAAGAGGCAGCCCCTCCTGGGGATGGATCGATGCGGTGCCGTCGCAGAGGGCCCAGACCTGGCGACCGGGAGGCGGGCGCGGGCCACGCCGTGTGTCCTTCGTGGCGCCCGGGGTCGCTGTGAATCCACCGCTAACCGCAAGATGGGCAGCGCCCACTTAGGAACCTGGGAAGAGGGCCCCGAAGGCATTAAGGTCACGGCTGCAGATCAGTTCTATACCACGCCACGAATCAGGATTAGTCAGCAACTTACAAGGGGCAGTTTGGAAGCACTGTACCCATTAAAATACCACCCACGATGGGCTTCCTCCTTGGGCAGACCCAGGGAAGAATGGCGGTGGGTTCCCTGGGGCCGCGTAACCTGTCATTGGACCGAATCTACCCAACAACCCTGCACTTGATAGGGACTAGCTAACTAACTGCCCAGGTGTGTCAAAGGGGGAAGGCTCAGGATGCTCTCTGTCCCCGAGAAAGTACAATAGAAATGCCAGGGCCTTCTGACACCAGGTGTTGTGTTGTCAGACTCGAGCGGTCTCTGGATGCGGCCTGGTAGGAGAAACGGACTGTCCAGCTAAGCCAAGGCAGAGCGCGCACCCCTACGCCAGTCAGGCCTAGGAGGCTTTTGTTTCTGTTCTCACCAAGATGCATTATAGAAGTGGGCGGCCAGCTTGTGTGTATGTCTACTGTGTCCCTAGCACAACATGTGACACAGCCCAGTGGTTGGGGCTGTGAAAGGGAAAAGACTGCCGGGAGGTGGCTGCTCACTGCCCACTTATTGCGATTAGAGAGCCTTGGCCACGGCCCTCCCTGCTAGGCAGTGGGGGTGGCAGGGAGGTTACCCTGCAGTCCTGGCTCGTCCTGTGCTGTGCCGTGAACCGGCCTGCCTGTGAGCATCTGCCCGAGTTGTGAGACGAGCGGTAACGAAGAGGGTAGGCCATAAAGATGCCCCCGCGGGTGCACTAAGGGCTGTGGGACAGCTCCGGGCACCAGGTGCCTGCGGGGTAGGGTAGCCAAAGAGTCGGGAGTTCAGACCAGGGGTTGGGAAGGCTGGGGCTTGAGACGTGGTAGAAGTAGCTGCCTTCCTCCTGAGTCCTGCAAGACACTGCCTTGTAGGGATGGACTAGTGACCCAGAAAGGTTAGAGTCTGGGGCGGCTACCATTTGATGCACATAAAAGGACCCTTTTCTTGTCTACTCTGGAGAAAAGTCCTGGAGAACAGAGGTCTGGTTCTATCTGTGTAGGAGACCTGGTAGCATCGTGGTTATGGGTTGGGCTGCTAACCACAAGGTCAGCAGTTCAAAACGAGCAGCCAGCTCCTCAGGAGAAAGACAGGGTTTCCATTCCCTTAAAGAATTACAGTCTCGGGCTGAGCCCTGGTGGCGTAGTGGTTGTGCGCGGGACTGCGGCCCACTGGGATGGAGGTTCAATTCCGGCTCCCAGGAGCAAAGGCTGGGCCTCCTACTCCCACCACCTGAGGGCAGTGATGCCTAATAAAAAAAAAAGAATAAAAAAAAAGAATTACAGTCTCGGGGCTGAGCCCCGGTGGCGTAATGTTTGTGCGCGGGACTGCGGCCCACTGGGATGGAGGTCCAACTCCAGCTCCACAGGAGCAAGGCTGGACCTCCTACTCCCACGACCAGAGGCCAGTGATACCCCCCAAAAAACCAAAAACAAACAAACAAAAAAAGGATTACAGTCTCAGAAACTTCTGGAGAGGGTTCTTCTCTGTTCCATAGGGTCGCTAAAAGCCAGTGCCATGTGGAGTCCAGCCTGCCTGCTCATAGCTGCAGGGGGCAGAGGGGACTGCGCCACAGACTCCCAGGCTGGCAGCCGTCCTGGAAACAGCCATCTCCTCTTGCCCAGGGCGGCAGGTGAGTTCACACAGCCCAGGGTGGAACCTGTGGCATCTGGTGTGCATACGATTCTTAAACAGAAAACTTGATTTTTATGGCCACCCTGAAAGCACCGTTGGCAAACAGCCCCACGGCTGAATACATCCAGGATGCTCTAACCCATCTGTCCCAAGAGCAACCTCTGGGACTGCCTTGCACACAACAGGGAGTCAGTTGAATGCAGCAGTATATCCAGTGCCATTCCTGCACCGCTGCAGGCCCTCAAGTGTTTCCAGAGGACAGTTGTCACAACGTTCCGTTTCTGATGTCTGTTGCCGAGAGTCAAGAATGCACCTCACACCTAATCGCTGTTTTTTCACTGTTTATCTCGGGAGCAATCCGAAACTCAGCTCTTACTGCCATGGAGCCATTGCTGGCCCATAGGGACCCCCTGTGGGTTTCTGGAACTGTCACTATTGACAGGGGTCAAAAATCCAGGCTCTCCCCCCTGGAGCTCCTGGTGGTTTCGGACCGCCTACAATCACTACCTGGTGAATCTCGTCATTCCCAGTTTATGGAATCGAGTAGAATAAACTAGAGGGCAGTAGAGGAGAAGGCCTGGGATGGGAGTTGAAAGATGCGCCCTTCATTGAGAGAACACCATTGGATAAAGCCCTGTTCTACTGGCAAGAGCAGCAGCAGCTTGAGCTGTTTAACTGCTATAGTCAGGTCAAGGCCTGCCGGGCTCAAGTGACATGCCCACCAACCAGTCGTTCTCCTTCTGATCCCCTCCTGAATTCTGGTGGTGGAAACACAAGGTAGCCTGCCTGGGTTCACTGTTGAACTCGGAAAAAATCACTGTGTCCTGTCTAGTTGGTTCACATTTCCACTACTCCGAGTTAAATTTTGCTCCCTGGTTGGGTTAGAAACTGGCTCCCTCTACTGGCTACAGTTCACTTGACATTTCGTGAGTGCTCTCGGTTTTCCTCTAAAACACACACATATGACAGCCATGAAAAGGAGGGCCGTAGTGATAAAATGCTGTTAGCTTTGTGTGGCTTCTGGAGGAGAATTTGGAGATAGCTATAAAGGTTGGTTAGGCAATAACTGAAACGAAGCAGGGAAAGGCCTACAGAAACCAAACCAAAAGGATCATCTACAATTACAAGGGTATGTTTGAAAGCAGTCAAGTCTAATTTTAGGCATTGGGCTGCAAACCTAAAGGTGGTTCAAACCCGATAGCCATTCCATGGGAGAAAGATGAGACTGTCTGCGCCCATAAAGATTGACAGCCTTGGGCTGAGCCCCGGTGGCATAGTGGTTGTGCGGCACTGCGACCCCCTGGGACGGAGGTTCAATTCCAGCAGTGGAGCTGGGCCTCCTACTCCCACCACCGGAGAGCAGTGATGCCCCCCCCCAAAAAAAAAAACACACAAAAACACAAGATTGACACCTTAAATAGGGCAGAGTTGTGATCAATTTGATGTCAGTGTAGATCCAGAGAAGATTTTGTTTTGGAGAAGATTTTTTTATGTGCTATAAAAAGCAGCATTCAGACAATGAAACTATTTTACAATCCTTCAAAAGTATCCATGATGATAACTTAGGAATAATAGCTTGGTGCGGTGAAGGGCCTGTGGTGCTGACCTTGGGTTTCCCAGGCCACATGACGTGGACAGCAGAGGGGAGGTCCTCCATCTCTATGGTGTCATGACAGGCATGGGGGACTTCCTAGTGCGGTACCTGTGGGGAGAGACCTGCTTTAAAGTGTTAGGCACCGATGGTTACAAATGCCCGATCTCTTCAGTCGGCTATGTCCAAATACCTTCAGCCCCTTGCCTCTTGTCCACTGGTGCGCCCACTTGCCCTCGGCCAGCCCCACGTCCCCGGAGGCATTCTGGAGTCCGTGTCCTCTGTCTCTGCCCGTGCCCGGACAAAGGAGGGCTGTAAGTTTATGGGATCGCTGCTCTTGAAACGCATGACCGCAACCTTGATCCTCGTCATCGTCATCGCAGCCAGCGGGTAAGGTGGGCACATATTCTTCCAGGACTCAAGAGTCAGTGCCCAGGCGTGATCTCTTACCCAGGATTCTATTGGGGCTGTTTGCCTTTGTCAGTTCCCTCGGGAACCATAGCCGTTCCCTGCTGCTCCTCCAACCCCCTCATACGTTCGGCCTCATTGTCCTTATCCCATTGGGGTCAGCGAGGTGTTGAGGCCTTCCCTTGTGAACGGCCTCGCTGCCCTCCGTACTTTCCCTCCACAAGTCTCTTTCCCACCCTGGCCTCACCTGTGGGGCAAACGAGTGACCCTGGCTCAGGGGTCGCCCACAACGAGTAGAAAACACATAGGGTAAATATTTCACAATATGTAATTACACATTGTGTCGCGACTAGTCACTCTGCTTTAATTATGTTTCATTACATTCAATTGGTAACAATGAAAACACATCCCGCCTATCAGATATTTACCTGGCGATTCATAACAGTAGCGAAATTACAGTTATGAAGTAGCACCAAAAAGAATGTTACGGTTTGGGGGGGGGGGGGTTGTCACCACAACATGAGGAACGTCACGGCACTAGGAAGGTTGAAAACCACTGGGTTAGAGCTTTCCATTTTAGATAATCGTGCCGAGGTAGGTGGCCCCACCTTGATACCATCTCCTCCGTCGCCTCAGTGACTTCCTGCCAGCACATTGAACCTTCATCTTCACTCTCTCCTGCTCCACTGCTGGCTGATTCCCTTCCATCTTTATTTCAAATAAATGCTCATTTCTCTAATTCTTGCCTCCTTCCCTTCTTATTTTGGGTCCTTACCCCCCAAAAAGAAAAGAATAGGTGTGCATGCTAATTTGGATTTATCGTTTCTTTTCCAGTTTGAATTTTGCACTCCCAGGTCCCTGCACCTTGCAGAAGTATCTATTTTTTTTTCCTACAGCATTCAACTGCTTTCTTTCTTTTTTTTTTTTTTTCTGGTTTGGGCATCACTGCTCTCCGGTGGTAGGAGTAGGAGGCCCAGCCCCACTGCTGGAATTGAACCTCCGTCCCAGTGGGCCGCAGTCCCGTGCACAACCACTACGCCACCGGGGCTCAGCCCTCAACTGCTTTCTAACACATAGTCAGCATCTATTGTCTGTCACTCTACAAGGTCAGAGGTTTTTCATTACTATGGTAATCCAAGCCTCTTGAGCCATGCTTGGTAAATAGGAAGTGCTCCATAGATGGTTGTGCAATGAGAGAATGCGTGTTTGAATACATTTTCATTATTTCATGATCTGGCTGATTGTAAATATATGTTTACTTGTCTTTCAAACAAGACTGTGAGCTGGAGGGCACAAGCCCCACAGGCTTGACCCACCACACCTGCATTGAGTGGGGGTTGGGAAAGCTTACTGAACTAGAGAGACTATGGAGTGTGGACAACCGACTTTGGTTTACCGACCAAGTAGGCAAAACCTGTAAGTGATCTAGCCGTAAAGAGGCTAGACGGTTACTGAAAGGAGATTGGTTTGAGTGAAGGTTTAATAAGAAAAAAAAAAATCTTTGGTAAGAATCCAGTAGAGGAAGCACTCTGTCAGATTTGAAGTGATCAATAAGCAATTTCTAATACAACCCCGTTGTAGGAGAGACCTGGTGGGGATTGGGGATGAACCCCAGAGAGACTTGTCAGAAATGGCAGCCAACAAACTTGGTCAGGAGCTGAAACTTGATCCTCTGTGGAGGGAAAGGCCAGTGCTATTCTGGGCCGCGAACAAAGGAGGATTGTGCCACGGTGCAGGGAGCGGCCAAGTGCGCCGCCCCGGGAGTATCGGGTTCGCACAGCATCAGCACGATAGAGACCGAGAGTGGTGAGCACTGAGAACACCTGCCGGGCTGAAAGGGATAGGCAGATGCAGCTATGAAGATCCTTGCAAGAGTGGCGGCCTGCAGGGCCAACCGGCTCCGGCAGCTACAAGATCCAGGGGAAAGAGCCACCCCCAGAGAGCTGGATGGTGCTAGCCCTAGAGCAGGCGTGCTCAGTGTGCCAATCGCGAATGTGGTGTACGTAGATCACATGACATGAAGGAAGTAAGCCTACCATCCACCCCGTCACCAAACTGATACACAGCGCAGTCGGTCAGATGCAATCTTAGGTGTCAAACACATGCGCAAACAGCTGCGCTGAGTGCATGCTTGAATAAATGTAATAAAGAAATATGTTTTCCAGTTTTGTAGTTGGTAGGTCATTTGGGCTTGATCATTTTATAAGTAAGCTTGCATGTCGAGCACCCCTGCACCTAGAGCAAGAGGGGAATTCTAGACAACATCAAGATACACGGAGAAAATGTGGAAGCAGTCAAGGATTCCACGTTACTTGGCTCCACAATCAACCATCAGGGAAGCAGCTGTCAAGAAGTTAAGCCACGTACTGCACTGGGCAAAGATGTCTCTTTGAGGACCACAGTGCGCCGGGCCTAAGCGATGATATCTTCAATTGCCTAATATGTGTGTGTGAAAGCTGAACACTGAGTAAGGACGACCGAAGAGGAATCCATGCCTTTGGATGATGGTGTTGGCAAAGAATACTGAAAGTACCACGGACCGCCTCAAGAACTGACCAACCTGCCTGCAAGAAGTACAGCCAGAAGGCCCCTTAGTGAGCCTGGCCAGATTTGGTCTCATGTACTTTGGACGTATTATCAGAAGAGGCCAGTTCCTGGAAAGGAACATTGTGCCTCGTAAACTAGAAGGACTGTGAAAAAGAGGATGCCTCTCAACCAGATGTGACAAAATAGACTGACATAGTGGCTGCTGCAGTGGGACTCCAGCATGACATCATCTATTGTGAGGAGAGCATGTATGGACCGGAAAGTGCTTCCTTCTGTTGTATGAAGAGGGAGGAGGAGTCCAAGCCAGCGGTGTGGCACCATAAAGCAACAGGGAGCTTTGTGAGGTCAAGTGAAAGGGAAGCATGAATTCACACCTCTGAAGAAGAATGTCCTGATGGAGCTTTTTAGGTAATAGTATTTATTGCCCCCGGACATTTGATATTTTTCATAGTATGAGGCCCAAATGTAAGGTTTAAGTTCTTTCCTTGAAGAAGTTGTGAAGTGTTATGGATAAATGGTTTCGTATATTTTAAATGGTGTATAATATGTTAAAACCTTAAAGGAGTCCTGGTGGCTTTCTAGTTCAGATCCACCAGCCGGTCCCTGGGAGGGCGATGGGGTGGTCTGCTTCTGTGAAGATTTACAACCACGGAAGCCTCCTATAAGGACAATATGTGTTAGAATCAACTCGGTGGCAGTAGACTTTGGTACATACAGCAAAGCAACATGGTTTAAGAGGTTCAGAAGTAAATCCACTTTACATCTTGGGTTTGTTACAGAGTGTTTCACTAGGGGCTTTGGAAACTGTCATAAGACGATTCTTTTGAGACAGAATGATGGTAGAAGGGGATCAGCTGTAAAGGTAAAAAAGAAGGGGATAAAATCCGGTTTCAGTGACAGTTGCCTGTCCTAAGACACCCAGGTCCCGTAGAGCATGCTCCTTGGTGAGGGGGATCAAGATGTCTCAGACCAATAACAAATCCGTCCTTTGGGACATTGTCCATGCCCGAGAATAGAGCCATGGCTGTGGCTTAGCTATTTCTCCTTTCAAGGCAGGCCAGTGGAAAATAAAGCGATTCCCCAAGAGATAGCTGTTTCCTGAGATCATTATACTTGTGTTTTCAAGTGGAATAGCCCACGGAGCCCATGGGCTCCACACATGAAAACATCTGTTCCCTCACCTCTTGGCTCCGATGGTTTCCAGTTGCTTATCAAGAGACTGTGGCGGAACCTGCAAGATAAGGTTGAATGTGAAGAATGTTGAGCCAGGCCCATTCCGACGTGTGTGTGTGTGTGTGTGTATACTTATACATATACATGTATGTATATATGTGTGTGTGTGTGTGTGTGTGTATATATATATATATCTGGCTCTTCCCTTGATTAAAGAAACGTATCCCCATGGTCAGTTTGGATCCTCTGGTTGGCAGATGTCAAGACAGGCTGAAAGGTTCCAGATTTTGTGGGGGCAGAATAAAGAAGATGGAAGGAGCCTGGAGCAGCCAGGAGCAACGATCAGAAGGTGATGCAGGTCAAACGCTCCCGTGAAGGGGGAGAGAAGGAAGGTGGGGATGGTCACCACACAGCGTCACCACCAGGCAGAATGTGGTGTCCCCAGGTGAAGACTGCTTCCTAGTGGACTCCCGTGTTGGGCAGGCCCTGGCCAGGAGTGCCCCAGTGAAGGGTGCTTTCAACATCTGCGGGGCGTGCAGCTAGAGACCATCCGTCTGCCAAGCCAGAAGGAGCGCTGAGCGGTACACCTTCATGACTGCCACATTTCTTCGGCAAGTCTGTTGATTTCCTTCTTCACAGAGCTCACCAACGTCTTAAGGAAAAGTGTAAATGAAAGTAGAAACTCCAAACCAAACTCCCTCCCACTGCGTCAGTCCTGACTCACAGCGACTCTGGGGGGGGTTTCTGAGGCCTGGTCTTCCTCCTGAGGAGCGACTGGGGGGTCTGCTGCTGAGCAGGCGGTATGCCCTCCAACTCGGGGACCCGCCACTCCAAACTCAAGACTCTGACATACGCCACAAGGCCCCATTGTCAGGCCTTCAATTTGCCCCTAAGCTTAGCTGGCCTCCCAACTTTCCACTTCAAGAACGAATTTGCTACTCGTTCACGGCTCAGTCTCTGCCTGAGATTCTACAAGGTGTTTCCTGAGGAGGCTATCCATGGGAAGTACTCTGTGATATTTTCTTTTTATGTGTGTGTGTGTGTGTGTGTGTGTGTGTGTGTGTGTTTTGGGCATCACTGCTCTTCGGTGGTGGGAGTAGGAGGCCCAGCCCCACTGCTGGAATTGAACCTCCGTCCCAGTGGGCCGCAGTCCCGCACACAACCACTACGTCACCGGGGCTCAGCCCCTCTGTGATATTTTCAAGTCTGCAATATTTCTGAGCAAATCTGCCTAGTTATCTTCTTAGACCTCTCCAAGACAGTCTCTTTTGCAAAAAGCTAAACACTGCATATTAAAATATAACTAATTGAAGATAATTATGTAGCTGGAGATCAAGATTATATTTAGGAACCGTACTGCTGATCTGGTATCGTTGGAGCCAAGATCAGGACTCAGAGTCCCCAGAGAAATAAATGTACCGACCCACTGCCACTGCGTTCATTCCAACTCTTAACAGTCTCTGAGGCTTTGTAAAGATTTATGTGAGCCTAAAGTCTCATCTTTTACTCTCTAAGTGGCTGGTGGTTTTGAACCACCAACCTTGTGCTTAGCAGTCCAACATTGAACCAACAGCCCTCCTGGGGCTCCTGAAATGAACGGAAGGGCATTCAGATAACCTTGCATAAAAATGAACTCTACAAAAAAAATTAAAATAGCAGACTGTTCAGAATGATATTCTACTGTCTGCCCTCATGCGGGGGAGCTGATATCAGTTTCATTTAATGTCCTGCCAGTTCCCTTCCATGGCAATTCTCCTGTTTCCAGCTTGGCATCTACAGGCCTTTCCTTTGGACAACAGCCGCCATGGTTTTGTTGATGCCCTCAGCATATACTTAACCTGATTTTTGAGTAACATTCTGTTTTATGAATATATCATAATTTATCAATGCCCACAATCACTGTTAATTGACATTTGAATTATTTCCCATGTGGGACTGTTATAAAGTTGCTGGAAGTCTAAAACAAAAAACCAGTCACTGCTGACTTACAGTGACCACGTAGGGCAGGGCAGAAGTGCCTCTGTGATTTTCTGTAACTCTTTACAGGAGTCGAAAACCCCGTCTTTATCCCACTGTATATAAAGTTCCGTAGAATTCTGCCTCCTATGGGTTCCTGGCCAATCTCACTCGTGCTCAGGCACCATCCCTGACCTATTAAGCTCAGGCATAGGTGTTTCTGTGATGCCAAAAAGGCTTCAGCAGCGCTTCTTCCAGATGAGGAAGACGGGCCTCTTGACCAGGTGATTGCTTCCAAAACACTAGGCAAGGAGAGACCGTGACCCACCAGGGCCCGATCTGCAGCTGATCATGAGGGTGATGCAGGACTGAGCAGGGCATTTCTATTTTCTGTGTTGTTGACATATGCTCTGATCTTTATTATTTCCTTTGTCGTTTTTACGTCAGGGTTTTATAGGCTCTTCTTTCTCCAGCGTCCACATATGGAAAGTGAGGCTTTTGATTTGGGCTTTTCTAATATAAGCGCTCAGTGCTATAAATTTCCCTCTTAAATGTTGCCTTAACTACATCTCACCGATTTTGATCCGTTGTGTTCTTTATCTGTTCAAATATATTTTTAAAAAAAACTTCTGGCTTATTTAGAAATGCTATTTATAATTAGTCATGCAAAGAATAAGGGAGTAAGCATTCTTTAAAAAGACTACAATAGAAGGGAAGTAGATTAGCTGGCATATTGGAAGAATCTAGATAAATCTAGAGGACTTAGAACGTAATGAGAAAGAGTAGTGCCCCATGCAGTGGTTTGTAGAGACTAGATCATGTGGGGCCTTGAATACCAAGCCAATACTTTTGGGCTTTATTCAGTGAGCCGTTGAAACATCTTACATTGGGAGATTTGTGCTGTTGTGTGTAGGAAGATCATGGAAAGAGCATTATGGGTGGAAACAGGATTACCAATTAGGAGGTATTTCCTAAATGATCTAGGAAGTTAGAAAAAGAAAGATTAGCTGCCATTGTTGTCTTTGTCTAGTTTTGCTGCACTTTATAATTTGACTTCTAATGCTGCTACAGGTTTATTTTTTCTTCTTCTATGTTGCGACATAATCAATATTTCAACCTCGAATGATCACTTAGCTTTCCATTTTGCTTAGAGGAGTCCTGATGAGGTGGGGGATAAGTCCTTGGCTCTTAACCTAAAGGTAAGTGGTTTGAATCCACCAGATGCTCCAGGGGAGGAAAATGTAGGGGGGTCTGCTTCTGTAAAGATTAAAGTCTTATACTAATGAAAATATCACAAGCATGTCAAGATGAAATGTTGGGTGCATTGCTATTTATAATACTATACATGTCAAAACAACGTAACTTCCAACAATGAGGGTTTTTTCTTTTTGTGGGCATCACGGCCTCTGGTGGTTGTGGGCGCTACCCAGTGCCACTCCTGAGAGCCGCCGCTGGATGTGAACTGCCAAGCCCGCGGGCTGCAGTCCCGCACTCAACCACTTACGCCACCGGGGCTCAGCCCCAATGAAGGATTTTTTTATCAACATTATTAGTTGGCACCCTCTCTGTGCAACAGAAGGAAATATTGCCAGCTCGGCTCCATCTTATCAGTGCACGGCCCTGAGGGTTTCTGTCATTAACATCCATCCTCTGCTCTTCCAAACATGGTTTCCTTCTCTAGCGATTCCTCTTTCTTGGACGTCATGAGGTGATACATAATAAGTGCCAGAGGAAGGGTAGCACAACCTTGGCCATTATCATTTCTAAAGAGCATTCTGGTGGTATTTCTCCTAAGACTCATTTTTGGTATCCATATTCTTTGCCAATACCATGGTTCAAACGCGTCATTGCTCTTTGGTCTTCCCCTTACGATATCCAGCTTTCTCTTGCATTTGAGGCAGTTAAAAAGACCATGCTTTGTTGTTGTTTAAAAAAAAAAAGACCATGGTTTGGGTCGGAGGCACAGCTAGGATGAACGTATTTAGGGGAATGCCAGCTACTTAGGAAAAACAGGTTACAGTGAAAAACCACAGTTCTGACTCACAGCCACCCTATAGGTCAGAGTAGAAATTCCCCTGTGGAGTTCCAAGGTTTTGACTCTGTGGGAGTAGAAGCCTTCGCTTTTTCACTTTGTGGATGACAACCCAACAGGTAACCACTCAGCAACTTACACTATGTGCTGAGGGCTGACTTTGTTCCCGATTTATTTTAGGTGCATTATTATCCATTATTCATTTAATCTCTAGAAATAAAACTTTTAAAGGGTGCAGTCCTCTTATTTCCATTTGACACATAAGGAAACTCCGACTTAAAGAGAAGTTGAGTCATTTGTCTGAGATTACTCAGGAAGTGGGAGAACTGGTACCGTTAGATCTGTCTGCCTTCAAAATCCTTGTTCTCCGATAGGTGGTATTTAAAGATTTTCAAGATTGTACTCCAGGAAATCCATTAGGGCAATTATGTTCTGTCACTTGGGGTCAGTGTAGATCGAAAAGCAACTTGATAACATCCACGACTACCATTAACAACAATAGACATGAAAATATAGCATCAATATTATTATCAATATTATTATCTCTTCTTTTTAATATAAAATTACCAGGAGAATATGTCTTAAAATGTTAGCCATGGCAATAATTGAATATTGGAATCGTGTTTGATTTTTGTCTCTTCTTTTCCCATTGTCATTCTTTTGCCATTTAATGCAGTGAACAAGAATTTTATGATTCAATGTTTGTGTGCTTGTTTTCTTTTAAGAAACTAATATTTGAGGGCTGAGCCCCGGTGGCGTAGTGGTGGTGCGCAGGACTGCGGCCCACTGGGTTGGAGGTTCAATTCCAGCTCCCAGGAGCAAAGGCTGGGCCTCCTACTCCCACCACCTGAGGGCAGTGATGCCTAAAAAATAAAAAAAAAATTAAAAAAGAAACTAATATTTGACTGGAGGGGTGGAATGAATTAAAAACATAATTTCTTCTCTTCCCCTCTGCCCTGGACAAAGATTTCAAAGATGGATGTGACTACTCTTGATCTTGCCTGTAATTTCCTCCTGGCATTAGTTATTAAAAATTAAACAGCTGAACCAGCAAGATTATTCTGAGAACTGAAGAAGATGTGAACACCTGAAAGCTTTTCAAATAATAACAGTGGGACCATTATTCACTTTGTTCCCTGCATCTGGGACCAAGGCCACCAGTCACAGGATTCAGAAGCTAGAATCAGAGCACTCAGAAACAAGCCTTTCACTTGAAAACCCTCCTCCTCCTCCTCTCCTCCTCTCCTCCCAGCTCTTTTGTGGTTCTCAGCTTAAGGGTCTTTTTACCTGGCTTGCGAAGAAGTTGAACCAATCAGAAACAATTAGCTTCTCCTGTGTGCCTGACTTTTTGAGTGTTCCTGTTGCCATGTAAACCAAAAAGGAAAAGAAAAGAGAAACCAACTGTGCACAAGGCAGCTGCTGTCTGCGACGTCTCTCCCTCGACCTAAAGGAGAAGGTAGGAATGGTCCTTGGGAGAGGCAGGCGGAGGGGTAGAAAGTGAGGGAAGGGAGCGCTGTGTTTATATGCTGGTCCTGATTCTCACCATCTTCCTCCCTTTGTGCCTCAGGATAAATAAGTTGCCAATAAGGGTTTGTGTGTGGGTCCCAGTCATACGGTCAGCAGCTGAGAGAGGCAGCTGACTGATCACTTTTTCCTCTCCTTGTTTGCAAGTTGGAAACTGCCGCGTGAGGAGGGGAGGCATAGGGTCCAAGCTTCCTTGGAGAGACCGTGGGCGTGCAAACAGTCCCTGTGCTGAGCTGCCAGAAGATTGGAGGTTTAAGGCCCGCCAGCGTTGCCTCTGAAGAAAGGCCTGATGATTTCCGACAATGTTACCACTGACTGACTTTTAAAAGCTCAGTTTGATGGACAAGCTTCACAAATATAACTGAGTGATTTAAACATATGTAAATGAGTTGTACAGGCATCAGCACTATCCATTTGGGGATATTTTCTTATTTTTTGTGCTCCTTAATATTAGCACCCCCCGGCACCTTCCTTTCCATAACCCTGAGACTCTTTTTTTTTTTTTTTTGGCATCACTGCCCTCTGGTGGTGGGAGTAGGACGCCCAGCCTTGCTCCTGTGGAGCTGGAATTGAACCTCCATCCCAGTGGGCCGCGAGAAACCACTACGCCACTGGGGCTCAGCCAACCCTGAGACTCTTAACTTAGTTATGTCTCTATAGATTTTTCTATCCTAGATTTCACATAAAGAAAAACAAACACAAAGCAAACCAACAGTAACAAAACAGAAAAACCTCAGTTGAAACGATCACGGAAACTAATCAAAACTAAAACAAAACTGAAGTGAGTCAAAAGGAGAACAAATGATAAGGTGTTCACTTAAGTTAGTTTCTTAAAGATTGCTTAAAGTTATACTACTATTGGATTGTTAGTACTTCTCCTACCTGGAGGCTTGTGAGAACAGACTGGGAAGGTATCTGGCCTCCTCTGATGTCACAAGGGGTGAGGGAGTGGTGAGAATTGTCATCAGTGTCAGCCCAAGGAGGTCGGACATGCCCCCACTCCAACCTTTCTACCCGTTCTGACACCACCCACCCTCGCCAGAGTGGTTCTTCTTTTACGCTTTTCATTGTGAATTGGATGCTGGTTTTGCCTTCGAGCAATTGTAACCTTCTGCATCCTCTCATTCACCACGAGTCCCTCACTGTGACCTCACCTGTCCCACTTCCCCCTGGGTTACCCATCTCCCGTTCACCTCGTCTCTTCACCCTTCCGAACTTTGTTCTTGGGCAAATGCTTCCTCCTTGATCCCAGAAGGTTAGTTATCCTTTTTAAAAAAAAAAAAAAAAAAAGAATTTAGCTGAGCCCCGGTGGCATAGTGGTTGTGCGCGGGACTGCGGTCCACTGGGATGGAGGTTCAATTCCGGCTCCCAGGAGCAAAGGCTGGGCCTCCTACTCCCACCACCAGAGGGCAGTGATGCCTAAAAAAAAAAGAATTTAGTTTCTGTAAAATTTACAGATCATACATACCCATTGTTAAGTCGCTATTAAAAAGAGTCGTAGACACATCGTCACAATCAGTTCTGGTGCTCCCACCCCCCTCCTGTATTCATTGTGTGCTTCCCAATTCCCCGCCCCTCCCCCACTCCGTCCCTCATCAACCATCGCATCAGTAATAACTCTGCCCCCACTCCTGTGCCGCATAAACTGGGAAACCGAACAGAAAAGACAAAAAAAATGAAACAAAGAAGATAATAATGACTCAAGATAAAATGAAATAAAAAGAAGTAACCAAGAAAAGACCACCAGCAATATTAAGATAAGCCGGAGAGGAAATTACTGTTGTGGGACAAGTCCGAAATATTTAAACCTAGAGCAAACTTAGGCTGGCTCAAGAGGAAGGTCAGTTGACCAGGTATCATCTTGTGCTGTACGTCCTCCACCCTAGCCAAAGCTTGCCATAATCTCTGTCTGACAGCAAGACCGTCCGTGCCCCTGGACCTGTGGCCAGAGGGCATCTCCAGCCAGGTGCTCTGCAGATGGACGGGGCCAACCAATTTAAGGGGCCTTCACAACATAAGCTCTGATAGGTCTCCCTTCATCATGTTTGTATTTTGTTATTGTCCTCTTGGGGTCACACAGGCTGCCAAGTTTCTCGGGGGGACGCGGATGCTTGTTTGAATACAAGCCGTGAAGACCCCAGCCATTATTCCAGGTTGATGGCCAGGCACCATCTCCTTTCATCACCACACTTTTGCTTTATCTCCTTCATCTTCCGTGGCAGCTTCATGAAGGCAAGCCAGGCCAGCTGGTCAGTTATTCTAAGGGGTGCCTACCTTCCTAGGGCTGTTGGCCGCCTTAGAGCCAGATCTGTGGTTTGGCTGAACCCTGAGGCACAGGGGTCAGTCCAGTTCCAGACCCAGAGGGTGGCCACTGTGAGTTCTGCCTGTCTCTCTCCAACCAGCAAGCCGGGTGTCTTCTGTGATTTTAAGTTTGGTTCCACACATTTCTCCCACTCTTTTCAAAACATTCTAATGTGACCCTTTTCAAGGCAGTCAGTAAGGGTAGCAGGGCGGCATCTGGGTCGTCTGGTGTCAGCGTTGTGCGATTCGTGTTCCCTTGGTTCTGCCCACTGGCCTCATTGTTTCCATGGAGCTTTGATTTCCATCACCCTCCTTTCCTCCAGAAATGGCTGCGCCTTCCACGGCCATTACCAAGTCCCAGTTACTGCTCCCCACAGTGGAATGTAGACCATTGTCTTTGTGGACTGTGTCATGCCCATTGACCAGGTGCCCCTGGAGAATAGGATCCTAAGCCCTAGACCTAGTGATTCCCTCCCTCAAAGATGGTTCTGTCTGAGAAGTTTAACAGCTCTGCACCTGTGTGCTCCACCTCCTTCATGGATCCATCTACAACATATTATACAAACACTTTCTGTCAGACCCGTATATATTTGTGGGTCTCATCCCTCCCCCCCCCACCCCTGTTCAGCCTGTGTGTGTCTGCATGCATTTACTGGTCTAAACACATTTTCACATTCACTGCCATCGCCTCTGTCCCAACTCATCGTGAGCCCGCGGGGAAGAGTAGCACTGCCCCTTTCGGTTTCTGAGGGTAGCTTCTTTCCACTGTGGCACAGCTGGTGGACTCCATTTACTAAACCTGTGCCCCAGGGCCTATAGACAAGACTGTGCCTATGATAACATTTACCTCATTATAGAGGACCCCTGGCTTAGTGGTTCTCCAAAAGTTAGCAGTTCAAAATCCCCAGCCACTCCGGAAAGAGTTACAGCCCAGAAGACTCCCGCGGGCAGTTCGAGCTTGCTTTTTTTGGGCTTGCAGTGAGTCAGCCCTGACTCGGTGACTGAATTCTCTGAGTTTATTGTTCTGTAATATGTCCTGGACTCTGGTCAGAGAAGACCTCGTTCCCCTAATCCCGCTGAGGTGTGTATGTAAAATATTTATCATTATATATAAAGTGTAGTTATACATATGGACATTTTAACTACATATCTTGAAACTACTCCATTTAAAATCTTATATAAATGCATTTCTCTTTGGGAGGAGGGAGCGGGGAAGAGGGCGAAGTATGAGGAGCTCATACTAAGGGTTTAAGTAGAGAGAAAATGTTTTGAGAACAGTAATGACAACAAATGTACAACTGTACTTTGCACACAAAGAATGGATGTATGAATTGTGGTAAGAGTTGTATGCGCACCAATAAAATGATCCTTTTTTAAAAAAAAGAGCAGCAAAACAAACATCCAGCCACAGAAAAAGAAAAATAATAAAAATTAAAAACCATAAGTAAATTTTAAAAAATCATTTCTCTTTTTCTGGTCTCCATTTTCTTTGTATAAAGGGAATGCCAATTCCAAGCATCTGCTTTTCTAATTAATTTTCTATTTCATTTAATTTACATTGAGTTAAAATAGAAAAATGTTTCCCTTTGTATTAATTTTAAAATATTTTAATGTGAGACTAAAATGGAAACCATCACATTTGTTGAAATATTTAGTATTCCTCCAGAACGTTTTATTGGCCCATTCTCGCTCTTGGTTGGCAGAACCCTGCAGTTTCCCCACCAGAGGGCACTGGAGCATTTAATTTTCTCTTAAACTACGGTTGCTAGGGAAGTGCACCTGTGACTCCTCACAGCCCTTGTCTAGGACAGAGTAGAAGTGTCCCACATAGGTAGTGCCAAGGCTGCCTCGTCCTTCTCCAGCCACATGACTGCTGGGTCAGAACTATTCACGTTTAGGTCTGTGGTACCAGGACTTTTTTGTGGGATTGTAATGGGTTATTAGAAGTGAATGTAGAATAAAAGTGTTTCCATTTGGGTTGAGCCCTGGTGGCGTAAGTGGTTGAGTGCGGGACTGCGGCCCGCGGGCTTGGCGCTTCAAATCCAGCGGCGGCTCTCTGGAGCAGCACTGGATAGCGCCCATGACCACCAGAGACAGTGATGCCCCAAAAACAAACAAACAAACAAATGTTTCCATTTTCTTATTTGCCCTGCATACACTATGAATAGAATCTTCATCCTGAGTTAACTCTGGGTCTGGGGTATATGAATAATGAAAGTACTTGCCCTCCTAGCAATGCCAACTCTGAAGACTAACTTTGTGTCAAATGCTTAAAGAGGGAAAGGAAGGAAAGGAGAGGAGAGGGAGGGCTTGGGAAAAATGAGAAATAGGACCTACTCGTTTGACCTCAGCCCTGTACACAAGGACTCAGTTGTATGCTTCATTACAAATATAGTGACAAACACCGTTTTTCAGCCTCGTTTCCTTGTGGTCATTTGTGCTCATTATCACTTCCAGGGGTTTGATGAAAGAGGGGATGCTTGCCCCTCAACATGCCAGTCCACCAGCCCGCTGTTGCCGGGCCCACCCGAGCGGGCTGGGACACATGGTGGCCCGTGTGCACGCATCAGAGTTGAAGTGGGCTCTGGGCCTCCGGACCGGGCCGAGTGGCGCTGAGGCAGACGGCCTGGACCTCCAGCCTCTGGTTAGCAGAGTCCTGCCTGGGGAGGGCTCGGACCGAGCAGGTAGTTCAGGGTCACTAAAAGTTTCAGCGTGTGAGATGAAGAGCTTTTCAGATAAAGAAGGTAAAGGGATTTGGATACCAGCCTCAGTTCTTTCTCTTACTAGCGTTGACCTCGGGGCAGTTCGTAACCCTTTTAGATCCGTTTTCTCATTGGTAAGACATGGATAAGAAAAGCTGATAAGTTTTTCTGATTAAGAGGAAACGAGGTGAGTAGTGCCAAATAGTATTTAGCATATAGAAAGCAATTCTAAATATGACCTGCTGCCTTCTCCTTGTTGTATCAAAGACATGGAGATGTGAAATACCACGACAGTGTGAGAGACTTAAAAGAGTTGGGTGCACCATTATTTTCTTCAAGACCCAAATCTAAAATCCCCCCCAGTGACGTTTCCCAGGTCCTATAGTTGTTGAGCTGTGTTCCACTTCTTTAGTTGGTATTTTCATTTTTTTTTTTTTTGGTGGGCATCACTGCCTCCTAGTGGGAGTTGGAGGCCCAGCCTTGCTCCTGGAGAGTTGCTGCTGGACTTGACCCGCCAACCCTGTGGGCCGCAGTCCCGCACACAACCACCGCGCCACCAGGGTTCAGCCCTATAATTTCTTTTGCCGCTAGACTGTCATGCTTTTCTATGGGAGAAGCTGCATGCGAGTTTTCTATAAATAGGTACCAAGTACCATGTATTAGGTACTGTGCAGTGGGGATGATATAGATCAGGCCCCTGCCCTCTTAACATGTAAATCCTAGACTGGGAAAGCAACAGAGTAAGAGATTTCAAATATTGGAAGTAGTAGACCATAAAATAATCATGAGAACAGAGTAACGGGGCAGCGTAATTTGAGATGGGGTTATCAAGAAAGGCCCTTGGAATTCTCTTTGTGAACCGAGACCTGAAAGACGAGCCCCTTGGATTTGTACGGCTCGTATTTGCACCAACTCCACCCACTCTCCATCTTAGTTGCAAGTGTGGTTCTTTCCCTCCAGGTCTGTGTGCATCATGACGGTCATAGCCGCTGCCTGGCCGTGCACCATCCATTCCGTATGTGTTTCTATTCACATACAACTATTCTGCCTTTCCTTCCTGTCTCCCCAAGAGGGAGCTCTTGAACTGTGAGTTTGAAATGAATGACAACAACAAAACCAACCTAGAAAAGTCAGACTCCTCAGACTGGTCAGTCAATGCTTTCCTTTGCTACATGGTTGGTTTTTTTTTTCTTCCTAATCTCTTTTATTCATTTAAAAAAATCCTTTTATTGGGGACTCGCACAACTCTTATCACAATCTATACGCCCCTCCATTTTGTCAAGCACATTTTTACATTTGTTGCTGCCGTCATTTCAAAACATTTTCTTTCTACTTGAGCCCCTGTTATCAGCTCCTGTTTTCCCCCATCCCTCTCCCACCCTCCCTCCCTCATGAACCCTTGAAAATTTATAAGTTATTCTTTTTTCATGTCTTACGCTGACCAGTGTCTCCCTTCACCCACTTTTCTGTTGTCCATCCCCCTGAGAGGGGGTTATAGGTAGATCATTGTGATCGGTTCCTCCTTTCTTCCCCACCTTCCCCTTCCCCTCCTGGTATGGCTACTCTCAATATTGGTCCTGAAGGGTTTATCCATCCTGGATTCCCTGTGTTTCCAGCTCTTACCTGTACCCATGGACATGCTCTGGTCTAGCCGGATTGGCAAGGTTAGAATTGGGGTCACAACAGTTGGGGAGGAAGGATGGGGAAGAAGCATTAAAGAACTAGAAGAAAGTTGTATGTCTCATTGGGGCTTTACTGCACCCTGACTGGCTTGTCTCCTCCCCACAACCCTTCTGTAAGGGGATGTCCAGTTGCCTGCCGATGGGCTTTGGGTCTCCACTCCACACTCCCCCTCCTTCATACTGATATAATTTTTTGTTCTGGGTCTTTGTTACCTGATCCTATCAATGCCTCATGATCACAGGCTGGTGTGCTTCTTCCATGTGGGCTTTGTTGCTTCTCAGCTAGATGGCTGCTTATTTGCTTCAAGCTTTAAGACCCAGATGCGGTATCTTTTGATAACCAGGCACCATCTGCTTTCTTTACCACGTTTGCTTATGGACCCTCTTTGTCTTCAGCGATCTGGTCAGGAAGGTGAACATCATGGAATGTCAGGGTAATAGAACAAAGTGTTCTTGCATTGAGGGAGTACTTGAGTAGAGACCCAGTGCCCATCTGCTATCTTAATACTAAATTTATAAATATTTATACATAGATCTATTTTCTCATCCTATATAAATATATTTACATATGTACATGCCTGTATTTAGGCCTCTATAAATGTCCTTTGCCTCCTAGTTCTTTCCCCTATTTCCTTTTACTTTCTTTTTTTAAAAATCATTTTACTGGGGGCTCATACAGATCCCATCACAATACACACATACAACTCCTCGTATTTCCCCTTCCTTCCCGCTCCCCCATGAACCCTCGATAATTTATGAAGTATTATTGTCATATCCTACACTGTCCATTGTTTCCCTTCACCCACTCCCCTGTTGTCCATACCCCAGGGAGGCAGTCATATGTAGATCCTTGTAATGGGGTTCCCTTTTTTCCTCCACCTTCTTTCCACCCTCCTGGTATCGCCACTCTCACCACTGGTCCTGAAGGAGTCATATTTCCTTCTACGTTCTTCTTGTCCTGGTATCATATCCAGCCTTAATTTGGGTTTCAGTAATTCCTCTTCATTCCATTACCCTTGATCAAGCCCTACCAGGCCTCCTACACCACTGATTTTTGTTTTGTGTTTTGGGCATCACTGCCCTCTGGTGGTGGGAGTAGGAGGCCCAACCTTTGCTCCTGTGGAGCCACTGCAGGAATTGAACCTCCGTTCCAGTGGGCCGCAGTCCCACACACAACCACTACGCCACCGGGGCTCAGCCCTTGCACCACTAATTTTGGATCCCTTGTTCTTCCTTGGTCCCTGCCTCCCTCCCCTGCCCTCCCACCCCACTTCTCCCTCTCCATGTCCTCCCAGAACTGTTGTTTTCTCTTTTAGATTGTTTACGCCGCCTATCTTATCTAGGTAGACATGTGGAGATAATAATATGCACAAAAACAGGACCGAGCAAAGCAAAACAACAAAAGAGAACGCACCTGTGTCTCACTGACCATCCGCTGGGTACCCCAGTGCTGGCCGCCGGTCCGTTGTTCAGCAAGCAGTGCCCTATAAAGTGACCAGATTTGAAGTGGGGCACCATTGACCAGGGGTGGGGGTGGGGGGGGTGGTTCTTGATTAAAAATTTGGTCCACGTGGAGCAACAAAAAATGTTCATGGAATGCAAAAAATAGTATTATATTTATTTAATTTTAAAACACTGTGGGACACAGGACAAATTGTTAAAAAGCAGGACATCTGGTCACCTTACCTAGGACCCTCCAGGGACCCCCATGAGCTTGCCCACATGACCTCAGAACCCTTGGACATCGGCTGTTCTCAGAGTGACTTCTTTTCCCAGTAACTTTGTGGGAGCTGCCTTTTTTATTGGGGAGGGGGGGGAGAAACCAAAACACTTTCTGCTGTTATCCCTGGGAATCAGCTAGCCGTGTGTGCTGGTGGTTTCGTCCATACACTTTCAAGAAGAAATTTAAAGCAAGCCTTACTGTAAGCACTGTACATGTTAGCCACCATAGTAGAGCTTGGAATTCCACAGAGTAGTCAATCAGGATATTTTTCAAAATTTACTGGAAAGAAAAAATACTGAATTTCAAGTGGGATTTGGAGGTCATCTTATCTTAATATTGTTGGTTCGTGTTTGTATAACATGATTTAAAGCACTTACCCGTGTTTCTATTGGAAAAAGTCAATGCTTTATTCTTAAACTACAGACCCTTTATTTTCAATTCGGAAAGGCACACTGAGTTCCCTTCCCTACCGTTTTATGTCTGGCTGTGTACTTTTTTCCATCTCCATCTCTCCCGCCTCATGACCCCCTCCCCTGAACATGGTGATGTATTTCCTTGAATAAAGGAAATATAGGTAGCGTTTATGTGGATGGTATTGGGTTTGTTTTTATTTTGCTCTAAACAGCTAGTAAATTTAAACACTAGCATTTTCACTTTGAAACCCCTTTTCGCTGATTGCCTGAGACATCTTAGGGCGCTGGTTCCTTTTTCTCGAGGGTCCCCTTTGCCGAGCTATGCCCTCCGTGGCTCTGTGAGTGCACAGTGCTTGCCGAAGAGGGTGCCTGCCCCTGGAGACCATGGCGTGCCCTTCTTTTTGTCTTGCCCTAGTGGTGCGGTGAGGAACTGCAAGTCACTCGCGCTGGTGTTAGAGTGGGCTGCGCTTTGGGCCGGTAGCCAGCCAAATGTCCGTGGTTCAAACTCCCAAGCTGCTCCTGGCAGAAAGAGGAGGCCTTTTGCTCGCAGCACGATTTACAACCTCTGAAACCCAAACTGTGGTGTAACTGTGAGTCAGAATTAACTCAGAATTAACCACTGAATTGAGCATTGGCCCGCCCGCCCTCTATTACACTTGATTAATCACAGATTCCATTTTCTAGACTCGAAAGGCCTCGTTGCAGAGATGGGTGAGACTTCAAGTGCAGAGACTAGGCTCTCTGGATCCTGTGGGCCAGGTGGAGCCTTTGCAAGAGAAGGAGGGGAATTTAACGGATTACCAGAATAGTACATCTGTATCACCCGAGGCTAGTTCCACCAGGCTGAAGGCAGCCGTGCCCCACTTTCCAATCTTCCTACCAGTTCGGATATCAGTTCTCCTTTCAGTTCTGCTTTTCAACCGAGTTTGATAATATATTGCAATGCTCCCTCAGTACTCAGACAACGCTTGAGATTGTGGAGGTTATTAATGAAATAAACAGGCACGCGTGCTCAAGAGTCTGTCACTCAGACTGGACAGCCGATTCTCAGGCCTCCCCGGCAGACAAGCCTCTCTCTCTCTCTCTCAGGCCTTTGGACTCTGAGATAAGTCACATGGTCCAAAGGCCTCCCTTGCAGTGTCAGAAAGCTCTTCTGTGGCTGTCACATGCCTGAAGGGCATGCCATTCCACCGTAAGTCAACTCGGACTCCAGGGTCCGCAAACCTAGCCCCGCCAATTAAGTGCCTGGCAGCAACACACTGCACAACCCAGCATCCTGCCTGCCCTAAAGGCACTCGGCTGTTACTTCCTCTCAGGCCTGAGAAGCCCACTGCGCGCAGTCTCACGCTCTGGCTCTTGAATCAAGGAGGTTCAGTGCTCAGGGATCTTGCGATCCAAGGGACATAATAAGGTCACTTCTAACTCCCAGCTCTCTCGCTGCTAATGAGACCCCCTCCCTGCTGGCGATGGTTCGTTTGAACCCTGCTAGCAATCGTTCACAACTGAATCCTCTCAGTGTCTTCCCCCCGCTTCTCCCACTCAGCAAAGGGGGTTTGTCGAGCACGACAAAGACGATGGCTAGGAGTGCCATACTGAATAATTCACTGCACTGTGAGGCCTTTCTGAGCTATCTATGTGTAGATTGAAGAAGATTAAAAAAACCCTATCATGGTTCTCACGGAGGCATTACTCATCACCAGACCTCCTAGTGGAGGTCTTTCCAACATCTCCTATTGGAAAGGTTCTCAAAGTACTCTTGGGAGGCCCCGGTGCCCTTTCTGGGACCCATGAGTTCAGACCTTTGTTTTATACTCCTACTGAGATGTCATTTGCCCATTGCCTTATGTTGACATTTGCACTAATGGTGCACACGCAGTGGTAGACAAAGCTGCTATAGCAATCCACCTTAAAACAGCGAAGCTAAACCAGAAGTCGCTGTCTTCAACATCACTGTGCACTCAGAGGTAAAATTTTTCCCCGATCACTTCTTCCCCCACAATTTCACCTAAAAAAATGCCTTTGATGAAGCAGTAGCAACGAAGAGTTTTGTTACGTAAAAACCCTCGAGTACAGTTCCTTTCAAATGCTTTGTTGAAATGAAAAGTAGACGTGAGGCCCTGTGCTGCTCCCATCCAACGGAGAGCTTTCAAGAGTTTCCTTCGTCCTTATAAACTGGGTGTTCTGTTTCGCTCTACTTGACAGAATGACTGACAGGCACGATTGGGCATTTGGCAGACATTATCTCAGAAAGGGGCAGAGTGATCCTGTCATTTGGAGGAACACTCTGTGCTTCAGTGATAGAACTCAACTCACTCCCGGAGAAAATAGGAATTTTGGAAAACTCTTATCGCCTGCCATAATGACAGTGGTAATGGCAGACTTCTTAGTTGAGCTCCAGAGGTTACCTGTCGACTCTGCGTCCAGGTAAATGTTTCACAGGTGCTCCTCATGTCTCGTGTCCCCGAGAGCTTTTTTGTTTGTTTGTTTGTTTGTTTGTTTGTTTTGGGGGGGCATCACTGCTCTCCTGTGGTGGGAGTAGGAGGCCCAGCCCCACTGCTGGAATTGAACCTCCGTCCCAGTGGGCCGCAGTCCCGCGCACAACCACTACGCCACCGGGGCTCAGCCTGAGCTT
>PVJH01030396.1:0-24859 GCA_004026705.1 Nesogale talazaci
TGCATTTCTGTATTCTCCACTAGATTATAAGCCTGCTTTGGACAGACATAGTGTTTATCTATGCTGGTAACCATAGTTTCTTGTCCAGTGTGAGTTCAAAATAAGCACTCAACAAACTGAATCTAATGAGTAAGTGAATTATTTCTAGGCCTTGCTTCTTAATCAATGACATTGCTATTCATTTCTTTTTGCCAGAGACACTCGGAAAAACAAAAGCTGAAAATCTCAAATTCTAGGAACCATTGCAATTAGAATGATATTGTATACCTTAACTCACGATTTCTCATTATCTGAATAAGACATAGCACCAGGAAGCAGATGGCTTGGGAAAGCATAAAATAAACATGAGTAACACAAAACCTGCCATTCAATAACGCTAATCACACTACAGATTTTGGACAGTAGCATCTTCTCCACTTGTTAATAAAACTATTGTGAAACATATGTTCAGGGAAAAGTGAAAATAGATAAAGTTAGCACAGCTTCAACCTCGCCACTTGCTTTAAAATGCTTGCAGTCTTCTTAGACTACTTTTCTGCAAATTCAGTGAGCAGAAAGAAGAATTCTCCATCTCAGAAAGCTCTCTTAGGAATGACAACAATTCTATCGCTGAGACTTGAAACTGGAATTTGCTCTAAATTGGCATAAGTATGGCACAGCTTAAAGTGCAGTGGATCGACATGGTCCTGGAGATTCTCTTTATCTAAGTGACAGTTTTTCAGCATCATTATTTTGAAGTCATTTTGATGAAGCCAAAATGATTATTTAGACTTCTAAAGCATTTATGGTTTTGCATGGTTAGAATGTAAGTCTTCAAATGACCAAAGGAGTTGGTGATGTTTTGGATTTATGCAGAAAGCATTATATGCTGTTATGCTACTGTGTTAGGTTATGTTACATTTATGAGGTATTTGAAATTAAGGCAACATGATTCAATTTTGTACTAGAGAGCATGGCACCAGTCAGTTTCACTAACCCTTTGAATGATATCCCTTTGTAATTTTGTCCTTATTAAATTTTCCAATTTGGTCAGATCTTCACTTGCTATGCTAGTGAAAATATTGGACTTCAAAGAATATGTTAATTTTTTAAACTACAGAAGTTAAATATAATGATGTACTCAAAATTAGTTAACAAGTTAGCATTTTTACAACATTATGAAGAATTAAGTGATGATTTACATAGCAGATCATTGTTTTTGAACTCAACAACTGAACTTATCAAGCCTTTCATGGTTGCCCTATCCACCTCCACACCCAGTTTTTTTAAAACTCACAGATATTAGATTCTTATGAAAATATGTTTGACACTAGTGTGAACAGTAGTGCCTTACCTTTCTAACCAAATGCCCTTGAGTCTAGATGATGGATCTTTGTTACCACATTGGTATCTGGGTAAGATGGCAGAATTGACATATCTGTCAATACGGATTGACACTTTTTGTATTTACAGACATTGTGCTTGGACCTGTTAATACGAAAAGAAAGTCAGCATTTTTACCCACCCAAACTCAGGTCCTTGAAGAAAGTGGCCCAGTGAGATCAATGACCAGTGAAAATATGACACAAACGTAACTGAGAAAAGGAATGAATTAGTTGTGTTTGTACAAGAGTGATTAGTAAATCTGATGAAGAAACATCCATTGGAGATTTGAACAGCAAGCCAAACTTACTGATGATACATTGATTCTGACTGAGAGTATTGTCAAACATAGAATCAAAATGTCTCCATTAGATTTCTTTTACTTTCTTTCTTTTTTAAAAAAAGTAATCATTTTATTGGAGGATCTTACAATTCTTAAAACAATCCATTGTTCAATTGAATTAAGCACACTTGTATGTAAGTTGCCATCAACATTTCCAAAACATTTTCTTTCTACTTGAGCCTTTGGTATCAGCTTCTCTTTTTCCCCCTCCCTCACCCACGCTGCCATCCTCATGAATCCATGATCAATTATACATTACTGTTGTTATTTCATTCCTACACTGTCCATTGTCTCCCTTCTCCCACATTTCTGTTATCCAACCTTGTCTGGGGTGGACAACATATCTGACTTTGTGAGGGATTCTCCCTTTCTCCTCTCCTACCCTGCCTCCACCATCCCCCTCATCTGTAAATCTTGATAGAAGAAAATTGCCTCATTTAACCTGCACTACAGGGCAACCGATGAATTCGAACCAGCAGCCTTTTGGTTCACAGTTGACATTTAACTTGATACACACCAGGGTTACTGGAATGGGCAATTTCTAATGGAAAATTATGACAAGAACTCATCAGCAAAAAAAAAATAAAAAAGCAAAATCCTAGGTGGGACACTCTGTACTCATTGTCGTGAAGGTGATTCTGATACATAGAGACCTCACAGGACAGTCTCATGGAGACCCTAACTGTTCATAGGTGCATAAAGTGTTAGCTTTCACCCAGGGAGCAGCTCCTAGTTTCAAACTTCTGACCTTGTGGTTAGCAACCCAACTTATAACCCACTACACAGCAGGGCTCCCTTGTGTGAAACATAAGGAAGTGAAAGTTTACAAACACGGAAGCATCACGAGTTTACAGACTCGGGGAGGGGGAGTACCTGTGCTTAGTCTATGTGCAAGGGTTTCCAGATGTCTTACCTTGTGCAAACAGTATTCAATGGAAGAGTCAGTGGGAAACTGAACAGCAGCTCTCTTGTTAGGACCGTGGTGGTGACAGTGAAATGGACTGAGTGAACTAGGCCAGGAGATTGTGAGTGGAGATTTATCAGGATGTTAGGGGATTATTTTTCCTGCAGGATACAGCTAATCATTAAAGGCTGAATATATGTTTTTGTATCCAAAATGGGTTTATTAGAATGGCTTGCCACACATCTTGATTCAGGGTCTTTTAGGGCTGCTTCTGTCTGTAGGAGCATCCTTCTGTATTTTCCTCCTGTAGGCTGACAGAGGACCTTAGACCAGCCAAGACACAAAATGACTATTTGGGTCTGGCTGAAGACCCTGGTAATTCTATAGCAGCCTGGGCACTTGACGTCCTTGAAGTAGTAGCTGGGGCTTGGCACCAGGTGCTTCTTCTTGTGTTTCCACTTCTTCCCTCTGAGAGAGGGCTGGAGGAGATCCTTTGCTAGAGGCATGATCGCTGTGGAGGTCCCCAGCGCCAAGGAAGGAGCACGAGGGGCAACAAGGCTGCATATTAAGACTAGTATATTAAATTTTGAATGAAAGAATCCCTTCTGTCAATTACATGGTACCTGGACACCTACTCTGTTCAATGGTAATACAGTAATGAATAAAAAGGTGGTGCAAATGGCTTTCAGTTGAAAGGTTGGAGGTTGGAGTCCTCCCAGAAGTGTCTCAGAAGAAAGACCTTGTGGTCTACCTCGACATAACCTGCATTGGAATGTCTATGGTGCATAGTTCTACTCTGACACCATCTTTTGGTACAAAGTCCTTGGTAAACCAGTAGTTGGTCCTCAGGAAGCTTTTCTCCTCAGAATGCTTTTGACACTAATAGATGACAAACCGAATCCTCTGGCTATGACTTGCTATGAAAATGCTTTTGGCTACATCTTATCTGCTCCTTGTTTCCAGTGTACCATGAGCTTGTTACACAGCCACATGCTTTCTTTACTGTTTTGGGCCACTTTGGGAATCCTGTGGGGTATGTATTGGACTGCTAACCACAGGGTCAATGGTTCAAATCGACCCACTTCAGGGGGTCAGAATTAAAACCTCCAAAACTCTGCATAGGGTCCCAGTGAGTTGAAATCATCTCCTTGGTGGGGGTGGGTTTCATGTGTTCCCTGGGGGTGCCATGGTGAAGCACTCAGTTGCTAACTGAAACGTTGGTGGTTCAAACTCACCAGCCTCTCTCTAGGAGCTAGATGTGGACGTCTGTTTTCATAAATATGACCATGTGGATACACCTCTGTAAGACAATTTCACTCTGTCCTCTGGCATTGCTGTGCATTCAAATCAACCTAATGACAATAGGTTCTGGCTGTTTCTGTGCTTCAAGTGGTAGAGTTGATTGCATGTGACCCTGCATTTATGATCTGCAACTCTTAAATAGTTATTATTTGCCTTTTATGACGATGTTGGTTAGACCTTGCTATAAAGAAAACAAGGGCAGTCCAGGGCTTAAATGGAATGGAGAGTAGATCATCAAATAGAAAGTACATTGGGTTAGAAAGGCTGTAATTAGTTGAGGTTCAAAGGAGGCTCTGGGTGGCATAGAAGGCAAACACCATGTTCAAATCCAACCAGAGTTGCCTCAGAAAATAGGGCTGGCAATCTACTGCTAAACAGGAATGGCTCATCCCTATGGAACACAATTCAACTTTGACACAGATGGGCTTTCCCTGAGTCAGCAGTCACTGGCTTTGGTGCGGGAAAGAATGAGTAGTCAGTCAAGAAGTGAACAGATCACATAGGCAATAGTGTCATGATGGTGTAGGAAAGGATCAGGGACTGGAAAGACGATGGGATCTTTGTAGTCCTCAGAGAACGGCTACTTTAGTTGAAGTAAATAATTAAGGATGATTCGGGATACTGCGAGGTGGTGTGAGCAATTAAAACAAGATCAATATCTCTCTCCCTCCTAGCACGTAAGCCCACCCACTCACCTGCCCACACATTCATCCACCCACCCACCTACTCATCCTCCCCTCCATTCATCCATAATCAATATTTTACCATAAAACTGCTGAAATAATATAATTCCCTTTAAAGACAGCTCACTATGTTTATCAGAAAAGAATTCACATGACCTATGAATGTTGTTCATAGAAAGAATATATATGCTGGTAACAGATTGGCTTTTCTTCAGGCATGGCAATGATGCTGGCACAAACAAGGGTATCTGTGAGGCAAATCCAATTAAATCTGCATTGATGCTATTTTGCAGCAGTTCCAAAGTTTTTTTTTTCCTTCTTCCTTTTGAATGGCAGAGCTGGCAAAATGCTAACAAATTCAATGTACCATACATCGAATGAAGCCCAGAAAGTATTTCTAGAAAATGATGATGGTTTTCTAAACTAGTCAAAAAGGGGAGGGTTATTTTAGCCCTAATGCACTCCACTATATCAAGTTGTTTCCTTGAATTATTTATGTGTGTATTGCAATTTTTAAACTGGGAGCATCAGAGACACTTACGCGAGTGAGAAGTTAAGGACCTTGGAGGTCGTTCAAGGAGAATGTTAACTAGGGCAAGTGGCGGTGGCTGAAGAAACATGTCCAATCCACTTCACAAGTCACAGGGGCCCAGCTGTCAGACAGACTTCGATATAAAGATGGATTTGGCCACTTTTTAAGGGCATGAACTGAGACATTTTCCACCCCTAGTCTAAGCCTCGGCTTCTGTGTCTCTAACCTAGAAATCATGCATTTTAAATCAGTGAATTATTCTAAGATTTGTTGATAAGCCTCAAGAATGAGATATGTAGTAAACATTAGACATGGTCATTGTGGTGGTGTTCATTATTCTGCTCTACAATCCCAGGGAGCCTCAGAATACACTAGTTAAACACTAGAGATGCTATTATGAACCAAGGCACCATGGCTGTATTAGTGGTGAGGAAAACACAACTCCCATATAATTTACAATTCATAGAATGGACCGGTGTCTCATGAATATTCTTGAGTCCTTGTTAGAATTTTGTTGCCCAAGCTCTACTCCAAACCCACTAAATAAAATTCTCCAAGGGGAGGGTGAGGAAACAGCTTGTTTCATGGGTAACCAATGATTATACAAATTATTTGGAGAGTTTGCATTATTGGTCGTGTAGGCAAACATATATAATGGGAAACCAATGGGACCCTACCTTGAATAAAACACAGGTACTGTGTACTAGAGGTGTGTGTGTGGGAGGGGGGATAATTCTCATCTTATAATTGTCTGTACAATCTGAGTGGGCCCATTTGGTTCGACCTAAAGAAAGATACCCAGATTTACCATGGTGCTTTGAATCAGTTAAACAAGGAAGGAAACAATTAAGTGACATTTTCCTCACAATAATAATTTCCATATAGCAACCAATTATTTTTATTGCTCTGTTCTTCCATCTCAAACCTTGCAAAATAAGCCAGCTTCATTATGGTAGAAAAGACAAAAACTAATGCATGCATTAATTTAAACATTAAAGGATGAGATTTCATGAATGAAATAAATCTGTCAGGATATACATGTGGAGCGTGAAAGAGAGAGTGCTTCCTTTCAAAAGTTTCTCATAGGGTTTGCTGTTGGGAAGTCAATTTGGACTGGGTCATCTGGATATCTTGAAAATAGGGAGTGCCAAATAAACAGATGCTCCTACAAGAATAGTAAGGGAACCTAACTTGAAAATCAAGCCAAATGGAGGGAGAGGGCTTATGTACATTGTAGAGAATGCAGTGACATTTCTGTTGCTGAGTAAACTGGGAAGAGCAAACGCCCATGAGAAAAAATGCTTAACAGTATTTACATGGAACCCAAAGGAGAGAACATACCTGGTCCTGTTTTCCTAATACAATACCTTTTATAATAATAATTATTATTATTACTATTATTATTATCTATCATTTTACTGGGTTGCTCTTACAAATTGTATGGCAATCACTTTCAATTGTATTGAGCACACTTGTCCATATGTTACCATCAACATTCCCAAAACATTTTCTTTCTACCCAAGGTCTTGGTATCAACTGCTCTTTTCTCTCCCTCCCTCACTCTCTTATCTCTGTGACTCCTTGATCAAGTATATATTATAGCCGTTTTTCATATCTTACACTCTCCATTGTCTCCCTTCACCCATGAATCTGTCATTCTTTCTCCTGTGGGGTAGGCTGTATATTCAACATTGTGATGGGTTTCCCCATCCTCCCCTCCCAACTTCCCTGATTGAGCACTTTTGCGCTAGCTTCTATGCAGCCCTTGGTGACCCAGTCTGTGTCCTTTAGGTTACTGGGAGTTCCAGACACTGTCTTTTTGAGATACAGAACATCAGAGGCCACATCAGAAGGATTAGATATGGAAATCCCACTCGGTGAGCAAGGCTTTACTTGAAACTCACCTATAACAGATTTAAGGAACCAATATAACCCTTGAATTTAAGGATAAAGCACCCTCCTATGAGAATAAGGAGTTGCCCACTATCCAAATATTATAAAATCGGAAGTCTTGATATTTTGGCTCGGATCATTGAGGTGCCTAATTAATGTTCTGGAACTACCATGTGGTCATTATTTTAATACTGTTCTTGCTTTCTTATGACATGCGTTAATATGATAAGCATGGTTCTGCCTTTCTGAATGAACATCATACAAAGTTTCCCCTATCACCAACCACTTTGTTTGAGTAAAGAGTTTAATCTGCACAAGTCAGCCTTCTAAGCTTTGCAGTTCGAAATCAGTTTATACTTGTATTATTTACACATCTCAACTTTGTTTTAAATTCTAAACCATTGGCCAAATTAATGACATGATAAATAGGATTATCTTATGTGGCAGTCATCTAATCTGGTGTCAGTTTGAGGATAAAAAGTATAGGAATGGAGTCTAGCCTGTCAATCTGGAGATAGCCAATAAGACCTACATGTGGGCATGGCTTTCTCCTGAGAATTCTGGGAAATCTACCTTTTTTTCCTCTGAGAAGGTGGGAGACTCATCACTCAGTCTCTTGGAGATAGTCTATTGACAAGACACAAGGCTAATTCCCTGTGAGACATTGCAGAGGAGAATCCACATGGGCTTACCCTAATGAAATCAGACCTTCTCATAGCAGGGTGCTTTATCCTTAAATTCAAGGGTTATATTGGTTCCTTAAATCTGTGAAGCTGGAAAAATCATATAGATCTCAGCCCTGTCAGAGCTGAAATGCTTGCAACACCCCTAGATTTTTATTATCCACTGGCCTGTGATTGTCCTGCATTTGATGTCATGCCATGTGCCTCATGAATCTGAAGATGACTTTATAGACTGGTATGGGACATATGGGCTAATATCAGACGTGCAGGCTTTGACTGCACTAGGTTGGAATGCTTTCTCAATGTTCCATTCCTCTTGTATATAATCCCCTTTCTTATGCACATATGCATGTTTATGAACTTATTTCTCTACTCTGCCCAGAGTAACACACCTTCTGTCCCATGTTGTTGTTGGAATGTACCATTGAGTTGGTTCTGCCCCATAATGACCCTCAGCATAACAGAATGAAACACTGTGTGACCCTGCATCATCCCTACAGCTGTTTCTATGTCTGAACCCACTGTTGTAACCACTGTGTCAATTCATTTCATTGAGGCACTTCCTCTTTGTCTAATCTCTCTACTTTACCAACTCTGATGTCCTTCTCTAGGGACTGGTGTGTCCTAACAATATTTCCAATGTATGTAAAAATAGTATTTGCCACCTTTGCATCTAATGAGCACTGTGACTGAACTTTGTCTGAGGTAGTTTGTTCTTTTAGCAGTCTGTGCTACTATCAGTCTTCTTTACAGTACTACCCTTCAAATTCATTGACTCTTCTGCGGTCTTACTTTTTCAATCAATTTCTATATTTGACATGCAAATGAGGCCATGAAAAATACCATGGCTTGGATCCAACACACCTTAGTCTTTCTCAAATAATCAAAAGAAGTCTGATGGAGCAGACTTACCTAAGGGGACGCATCTTGATATCTATGCCCCAGGAGAATGATTTTTAATGTTGTCTGTCATAAAACGATGGTGATAGCTCTAATGTGAACCAGAGACATGTATAAACGTTAGGTACATGAGTGGATTTTGGGCTCAGTCTGAATTCTATCCCCAATCTAAGTACAATTAGTTTTTATCAGTGGTTCTTCCTTGGTGCTTGCATTCATGAAGACATGACTGGAATATGGATGCTTAAGCAAAGTGAGATGTACAAACAAGATGGAGTCTGACCTTCAGAGAGAATAGTGTGGGGTCTTAAAGTCTTGTCTTAAAACAAGAAGTCATCTAAATGATGTCCACAAAGTCCATGTGGAAAAAGCATGCCACACTGCGTACTCCAAGAATGGTAAATAACAAAATCCAAATCCAAATGAGGGAACGGTGTCAGGGCTTAAGTTGTGGACACCTGATTTACAGAAGGCTAGGGTGACAGTGGAAGCCCCCAATCCATTGATAGGATCCTCCCATGAATTAAACCTCTGGTCAATCCCCTCTGACCAGTCAGGAGATATAAATAGTCTTGCTATCATAGAACATTATAAAGTAAATTATTCAGATGTGATTAGGTTAAAATGCAATACCTGATCATTTGATCTCCCTTTGGCCTATTTTAAAGTTGTGTGCAGTTTTTAATATGTTATGCTTTCTTTTTGAATGAGGTGTTTCTACATTTTGCATTGCCCTTATTGTTGGATTTTTGTGTGTGCTTGCTTGCTTCCTGTTTGTATTACCTATGGTTTTCTGCATGTGGAATACAGGACATACAGGTCCATAGATATTTTAACTTGATTGAAAAGCCAAATGGGGTACTATCTATAGTGAGTTCAAGAAGAAAATATTCTGAAATGATGATGATGATTACACAAATCTTACTATCATCGAGTAATTAAGTTGTATAGCATATGAAGTATATGCTAATAAAAACTATACAAAAGAAAATAGGTTATATTTTGTTGAAATATAGAGAGTGAAATATGAATGACAACCAAGGAGCTGCCTTTAGTAAATATGTAAGCCAAGCATTTCATGCTTTATGTGAAGGAATGCATGTGGCTTTCTCAAAGTCTGGAGTGCTGAGGGATAAGAGTAAATAGAAAACTTTAAAAAAAAGTCTTAAAAATAAAACTGAAGGGCTGAGCCCCAGTGGCATAGTGGTTGCACATGGGACTGAGCCTCACAGTGTTGGCAGTTCAAATCCAGCAGCAGCTCTCCAGGAGCAAGCCTGGGCCTCCTACTCACACCAGGGGGCAGTGATGTCCACCAAAAAAGAGAAAGAAAACTGAAGGGGAAATGCACGTGAATTTAGCCCTTAAAATCTTTTAAAATTTGTTCTAGGTTTTAATCATTTCTGCTTTCTTCTTATTAAGGTTTTTATAGCTTTCCTTTTCGTTATTCTTCTTAATTTTGTCATTTTTAAGGGGGTTCTCTAAGTGAAATCCAGACTAAGTAATTCTATGAGAACAGTAACTGGACTAATGGTTCCTTTGGGCTATGGCAGGGGAGGTTAGGAGGTCATGAGGAGTTACTAGTATATATAAGAATGAAGAACATGCTCTACAATGTTTGGGGTAATGATTATAGAACTCTTTTTGATGTGATCGAACTATGGATTTGTATGGGAGGTGACTTATCTGCCAATAACACATCTGGGAAAAAAAGACAGAAGATCAAAAAAATTGAACTCTTTGAACAACCCTAACCGCTAATCTAGAAGAAAGGCACATCTCAAAGATACCCTGTAGAATTCACGGGCACGAGCAGGAGGCCCATGATGCTTTTGAGCAGTGGTGATAGGAAGACAGCAGCGAAACAACAGACAATCCACAGCCTTCAGATGGACTCTGAATCCTATCTCCCTTAAGAGACAAAATCGAGCCCTCCCAGGGTGTTCCCAGGTTGCATAGCTTTAGAACAGCAGACCGCACAGATACCATGGAGTGGCAGATCACAGCACTTAAAAGATCTCAACACTCAAGACCCACATGCAGTCTTTCCCTTCATCATGCCTCACCTTGTGAGATGGCTCCAGTATTGTCTGCATCGTACAAAGCAAAAAAATATCCGTCCCTTCAAAGCAATTGCAATCCTTGCACTAAGCCAGGAATGGATGGGTGCTTATGTTAAGATTTGAACATGGTTTTTTTTTTTCAGATTTCTGAGTCTGATTTCCTTATATCACAATACAAAATTGTATTTCAGGAAGTTCATGTATTTTTTTTTCTTCCTCATTCTCATACGCGTTATTTCAACAGCCCGTGCCTGTCATCCCATTGCTCTCCCTATTGTGCGGTTGTTGTTCAATGCTGTGGAATTGGTTTCAACTCATAGCCACCTTATATACCACAGATGGACAATGTCCACTCCTATGCCACATGCATATTGTTGATGTGTTTGGACCCATTGTTATAGCCACTATGTTAATCTTTCTCACTAGGGATCTTACTCTAATTTACTGAGCCTCTACCAAGCTGACCATTTCTGGGGGATGATCACTCCTGATGTGTTGAAAAATACAAGAGGCACAATCTCCCCCTCCTTGTTTCTAAGGAGCATTCTGGCTGTACTGCTTCCAAGACAGCTTTATTCACTCTGACTCTCAGGAAAACATGTTCAATGATGACGATAGAAACTGCTGTAAACAGCACGTCTTCCTCTCTGAACAAGGATTGCCACCGCTCAGAAAACACTGTCTCCTTCCCTGCTGAGGACTACGGCTGCCTTGGCATCTTTCTAGGGAATATTGGTGAAGCAGCCATAGCTAATTAGTATTAAGAAAGGAGATGAAATATATGTATCTATATGTGTGTGTATTACCATGGTAGCCATCATATGGATTTGTTTTACAACAAACAAGGAACCAGGGACACTTTTCTGCCACAGGCTAGTACACTAGATCCCAAGACACGGAATTTTTTGAAATACAAAGTGAGAAGGAAGGGTGCTTTGTCACAAAAGCTGGTGGAGGAGGCAGCAAAAACAAATGTCATCAGGAATGTCGCTGAGCTCCAAGAATAACCTCAGGGGTCTTGCTGGATCAAGTTGAGTCTTGTGGTTTGCTATTAATATTTTCTCATGATTTGATTAAAAAAAACAAATAAAATGTCAATAAAGCAACAATAGCAGTGACCTATTTTACCTTCAACAATAACAGAGCAGCATTCAATAGAGGGTAGCCAATAGGTATTCTCATATTCTTGTTAAAATACCATGACATCAAACTCAAGTTGTGACACAGTTGGCAGAATATTTCTTGGAAATGCTTTGTCCTTCAGCTGCAAAAGTTCCTTTAAGAATGTGGATATTAGAAGAAGCTCCCAGATACCCCTGGCAATGTCTATAGCCCATTATCTCCTCATTACAGGGAACCTGAAGGGGATGAGGCAAATACATTTGGAAAGATGCATTCATGTTTTATTGATTGCCAACAAAGCTCAAGTGTCTGAATTCTCACACTTTGGGAGATTTTGTTAGGAAAATAAGCACAGTAGGTCCTTGTTTACTTGCCCTGCTCCTTCTGGTGCAATTGATTCCAGCACAACACAAAATTTCGTATCTTCTCCAATTAGATTCTCCTAAGCTGCACACGAGTGACAGCCAGACTTCCAGGAAGTGTAAAACTGGGAGTCTCAGAGGAATCCAAGCACATCCCACTAACTCAGTGGGATGTGGTGGGGTTTCCTTGGTGGGGCAAGGAAACTGAGACCAAAGAGTTAAATTGACCTGCCCCCGGCCACACAACCAATGTATGACAAAGATTACCTTGGAACTAGGAGTTCTTGTAGTCTCAATCTCATCTTTGGGACTCTTTGAACAAACCTGGATACATATCTCCATTCCTGCCAGGCGGTTAAAAATAAGCTTGTAGTTTAAAACTCATAACACAAAAACCCATTCTCTTTTAATTCTATTTCACTTCAGAGTTATTGGACCCAGCTCATTGCCTACAGCCCAGTCAGCTATGCTCTGATGACTGAATTGATGGGGAACTCAGATTGCATTACATGAGAAGCTGAGGAAGCAAGTGTGCTCAAGCTGGCTCAGAGCAATGAAGAGAGAGGAACCTGGGGTGGTTTCACCCTTAGCGAAGACAAGGGAGCTGTGTGGGGAGAAAAGCATTGATTGAGCTTCAAGGACAGAGACAGGTAGACCCAAAGAGGGAGTCGTGGTTATCAGAAGAGAATCTGGAATCAGATAGAATGAATAATATGGTATTAGTGCAAAATTAAACACTGAATTTCAGTTTTCTATCTGGCAAAATAAAGATAAGAGTATTACCTTATAAAGTTTTTATGAAAATTCTAGGAGAATTTAATAGCAACTATTTATCAGAAGAATGTTACATGGCTGGTCATGTTCTGTGCATTGCTAGATGTTAATTTGTTTCTGGATTTACAGCAACACAGTGAAGTAGTTGCTATTATCTCTCTTCGATCACAAGACTAAGGCACAGAAAACAGGTACTAAAATTTAGAACCCAAATGAAAGATCAACTAGTTTCTAAGGAGGTATACTGGCTCAAGAATGCATGTTCTTTACTGCAATGTTAAAGATAGTGTTTTTTTATGGATCTTGAACTGAGCATGGTGTGCCTGCTCATATAATGCTGCTTTTATTAATACTACCATTTTGATAATATTACGGATATCTATCTTGGAATTAGCCCAGACTACCTGAGTATTTTTTCCATCCTTTCTCTTATCAACATTTACAGAATATGTTTTTCCATAGAAAATAACATTTTTCACTCACCACATAGACTTTACAACAACAACAACAAGAACAAAAACTATTATGGGGATTTGTATACATCCCCGGAAAAACACAGATTCCAAAAAAGCTTTGGAGTTATTTGGAAATATAAATCAGGGGAATTGCACTCTAAGAATTTGATTGTCTTTCTCCCTATTTTCAGAGTCATCCCCCTTTTTTTGGGGGGTGCACTCATTTATTCCACATGATGGGAGGAAGTTTGGGATCGCCACGACTGTAAGAGTTACAGTCTCAAAAACTTAAAAGAGGCAGTTCTACCTTGGCCTACAGGGTCTCTAGGAGTTAGCATCGACTTGACGGCAGGGAGTTTGGCTCGGCTTGGGTATTTCACACAATGCACCATCTCTTGGTTCAATGATGCAGGCTTAACCAGTCTGCAGAGATTTCTTTGGACCATAGTCCCTCTAAACCTAACAGCTTAGGAATCACCTTTGCCTATAAAAACCACACAGAATTAGACCAAATAGTGCAGTCAAAAATGACTGTAAAGGGTCTACCAAACTGGTCATGAAAAGGAAACACTAGATCGGTGTTGAGGTCGGGGTATCATATTCCATTCATTTTACTTGGTATGGTGTGCCAAGAATTATGGCATTCCCAGTGGAACAATGAGACAATATCTTGCCCCCCCAAAATCTGTCCTCAACTCTACCATTGATGTGACCCATCTGTGTAAACTAGCACTGCGTTTGTAGCTCATTGATACATCATGGTGAACACAGGAACTTCAAAACATAAAAGAAACCAGGCCCGTGACACTTCTGAGATGTTTGAAGTTTATGTGCATGGAAAAATGGAAAGGCTAGACATCAAAGAATCTCAAAGCCATGTTTTACACATTCACACACACATTTATACACAGTGGACACCAATCATCAGAACTCCAGCACTTGGCAATCAGGAAGCTCCATGTAGTCTTCAAATGTTGTGTTGTCATTCAATTGGATTCAGCAACTCTAATGGCATTGCAAGCTTCTTACAATTCCATCCCAAAGTCCAGCACAACAGACAGAAGTTGATTATACTATTATTTCAGCAGCCCAAGAGTAAGATCTACAAAGGAAGTACACAGTAAATATAAAGTCACGTGTCAGTTCTACAAAAGTAACTACTTTAGAAGAAGCTAGATAAAAGACGAAATAGAGGATATGATTATTCACTCAATCATTCATACCCACTTAGCATATATGTACAAGTCATTCCTGTTGAATCGACTCTGATACATTGAAAAACAAAACAAACAAAACAGAAACACCTCACTGCCATCAAATCAGATCCAACCCAAAGCAACACTATAGGTTTCTGATAATTTAAATATTTAAGGGAACAGGGAGCCTCTTCTTTCTCCTATGAAGCATCTAGTGAGTTCAAATCATGGATCTCATGGCTAGCAGTCCAATGTATACCCACCATGCCACCAGGCCTCCTATTATGACTCCACGGAACCCACCCTGGAGGACAGAATATAACTGCCCTCACAGAACTTACAAGGACCTAAATCTCAACAGAATAGACTGTCACATCGCTCTCTCCTGAGAAGTTGTTGAGTTTGAACATCTGACATTTTGGTGACAGTCAAGTGCTTATCCACTGTATCACCAGGTACAGAATTAACTAATTAGTAATTAGTACTTAATTATTTATAAGTATTCACTAGGTCTCAACTTGGGATAATTTTGCTGCCCCTCTCCCACTTTATTGGGAGCATTTGGCAATATTAAAATATGAAGTTATATCTTGGTTATCACAGCTGTGGCAGCACTACCTGTATATAGGAAGCAGGAATATGACTGACACTCACACAATGGGTGGACAGTCCCCACCCAGAAAGAATTACCATAATCATGTATCAGCCAAGTTTTTCAGCACAATTTTTATGCAGTTTTGTAGTAAAATTAGGTGCCTCCACTGATATTCAAGTCAGCTTACACTCAAGTATATAGGTATCTGGATTTAAATGTCCATGTTTCTGTTGCTGATGACCTCTGTGCTGGGCATTGTGCTAGTCCTTGGTAAATAACTTGGTAAGTCAAATAGGTACAGCTTCTATCCTCACACAGGATATCACCTTTAGAATAGGGTCCACAAGATGGGAAAGACCTAAAATAAGATTAGAATCAGTGAAGCTGGTAAATTCTAGGACTGAAAGAAATCCACTTCCAGTGTGGCTTTTGGGGCCTTCATCACCATACGAGAAGGACTTGCCTGAAAAATATCTTTCAGTCAAAGAAATATTGGAAATATTGCATTGGTACTAGGGAAGAAACCAAAACCCAAATCCATTGTTGGAGTGTTTATTCTGCAACCCTAAAGACTCTAGGAAATTAATGAGAGGTGAAAAGAATACAGCTCACAATAGGGAAATAAGAAAAAAATGTATTCTACACATCAGAAGTCTAATTGAAAGCATGTATTTACAGAACAAGCCACCAGTTAGTTACTCCAGAGTAACAGACATCTGTGGAGACGATGCCTCCTCGCGATTGCTTAGACTTACATTCACGAGTTTAATTTCAGTTGGAAATTCTGATGTTAAAAGAGGGCAGGAATTGCATAAAATATTCCAGCACAGTTTGTAGCCAAAATGAGTCTGGTCCAACATATTTAGATCTTGAAGTTGGATATGTTATCTTCAAGGGGGCTATAAAAAAGTTCATGGAAAACTCCATTATCTTTCGATTCCATTTTCAATAAGCTTTATGGGAACCATTTATATCTGTAGTATAAAGTTATGAGATGGCTGATTTCCAAGTTATTCCGAATGAGGTTGATAACATTATTTAAAGTTAACGCATGCTCGCATGGAGGCAGGAGTAAATCGAAATGTACTTCTTATATTTTGCAGCCTCTTCCATGGTAATGCCTCTATGACCATCTGATATGTGTATGTGTGTATGTGTGTGTGGGGGGGGTTATCCATTCATGTGTCACACATAAATATGTGCATTTTCTTCCCTGTGTGTGTTAGCACTGCTGGCACAGTGAGTTAAGCACTCAGCTGCTAATTGACTGATTCATCAGTGGATGAACCTGTCAGTCCCTATGAAAAAGAAGAGGAAATACAATGTACTTCCATAAAGGTTTACAGATTTTGAAACCTTATACCAAACAAAGCTCACTGTTATAGTTGATGCCGACTCCCAGTCACCCAATTGGACAGGGTAGAACTGCCCCTGAGAAATTTGGGGATGGAACTCTTTATGGGGTTACCAAGCTCTGTCTTTCTCTCATGGAACAACTGGTGCCTTTGAACCTCAGACCTTACAGTTAGCAGCCCAATAAGTAATCACTGCCCCATGAGGCCTCCATTTAAAACCTTAGAGCATAGTTCAATTCTGCCCTACTGGATTATGATGTGTTTAAGTGGACTTCATTGCTTAGAATCTCTCCTGAAGCAAGCTGTCCCATCTCTCTCCTGCAGAGCAGTTGGTGGGTTTGAACTGTCAGTCTTTCAAAAAATCATCCATGTACATTTCAGGCAATAGAAATGAGTTATATGGCATAACTGAAGGATAGGGAAAGCAAACAGGGGATATGGGAATACTATTGCAGGGACAATGTTACTAGATAATGCATTCTGACCTAGGGGTTCAAGGTGTTTGATTTTTAATGAGAAGGAGCCAGTATTTCTAGGGAAGAGATTGGAGGATGCAGTTTTTAAGTATCTAGCATTTTCAAATTACTTTTTATTATATTCATTTTAGGTTGTGATTTGCACCTGAGGATTCCTTCTCAGTCTCTCAATTTGTGTTATGTGTCACTGTGTAGTTTATGACTTGGACACAGGGATCTGTGAACATTACTGACATAGCAACGAGGGAACGTCGGAAATTGTGTTGGACATGGGCCTGGCGGCAGGGCTGTAAATCCATATTAACTTAGAGTCAGCATGCACGCTTGTCTGCAGCACAAAGTATTCTTCCTTTTAACAGCAGTGTGAGTTGTGAATGTGCCTTTTTGCCTTCCACCCTCTTTAAATTCAAAATGGAATTATTCATATATCATTCCTTTCCTGTGATTTGTCAATAAAATTCTCACTTTAGAGAATTAAAGCCACCCAGAAAAAAACAAAAGACAAAGAAGAGGATAAAACCAAAGGCACCCTTGAAAGAGCCTTGGTTTCACTATAAGCCTTGAAATGGTCATCTTGAGTGCCCCACATTCCCTTTCTGACTGCCAAGCTGCCAAGATGAAACACAAAGAAGACACAGAAGGACCGTCAGTCCTCAGAAATCTCCTTGGTAATCCTTGAAGGCGGAGAGGAGCAGGTTACTTACAGGAAAGGCTGAAGAAAGACGAACATCGACATTGAATAGACCAGAGCACTGACAAAGAGTAGATGGGTGAAGAGGGGGGCATATAGATGATCAGAGTAGACATAAGAAAGTTCTCAGTTCAAGAATGAAAGATGTGAACAGAAGAGAGCCCTCTTCTTTGAACTCCCCAAGGATGGTCAAGTAGATCAGCAAAAGACCTCTCCTGACTGTTTCACAAAGACTTTGGCAAAAATTTTATCAGAGATTGCTGTTTATACTTTTGTCATTAATAGAAAGAACCAACCCACTACTAACTCTGTCTACAATGAACAAATAGTTCCTGGCTCTTTGGATCTCACCAGAAATAGGACTGATGGTGTGCCAGTGCATTTCCCATCCCCTGTTTTCTCATTGCTGCATGTGCCAAATAAAATCCCGTTTTTTTTTACTCTTAAGATCTTGTGATGATTGTCCCCAGCACAAAACCAAAGGGCTTCAAAAAGTCCATTACATTTTAATTCCTTTTTTCCCCAAGTGTTTTGTAGCCCCTCACCTATATCACTGAACTCCTTTCCAAATTATCATTGTTACCATTATATAAACTTTGTCTCTTGGAAACAATATATCTGATGAGGCATATTTGTCAGTTGCCCATCTAAAACACCTTTTTTTTTTTTTTCTCAAATGGCCATCTAGCTGAAAAGTAGCCAAGCCCACACGGAAAAAGCACATCAGTCATTGTTTTCACAGGCGTCAAAAGGATCAGGTTTCAGGCATAAAACATGGGGAAAAAAACATATCACTGTGTGCTCACTTTCCCAAAATGATCACTGAGTATATGTGAGGGCATGAACAAGAGTGGTGAAGAAAGTTGTTGGTGCCTGGCTATCAAAAGGGGACTAAAAGTCTTGAAGGTAAATAAATAGCTAACCAATTCAGGGCCAACAAAGCCCACTATGGAAGAAGCACAGCAGCTTTTGCAGCCATGAGGTGTGAAAAGAATCAGGTATCAGGCATTAAAGAACAAAAAAAATCACACCATTATATGCCCACTCTCTTGATATGATCGCTGAAAATGGGTGCAGAGGCAACCATAGCGGAGGAAGCTGGTGGCTCCCAGCTACCAAATTATAAAGCGTCTGGGGTCTTATGGCCTTGAAGGTAAACAAGTGGCCATCTAGTGCAGAGGCAGCAAAGACCACATGAAAGAAGCACATCAGCCTGTGTGATGGTGAGGGGTCAAAGGGAGCAGTTATCAAGAATCAAAGAGCATGAATCACATCACTACGCATGAGGAAGAATGCAGTGTGGTAATCCAAGACTCATTTGTGGGCAATTGGACACCCCTTTACAGAAAAGTCACAGGGAGAATATGGGCCAGTCAAAGTGGAGTGAAGTAACGGTGAAACCTACAACTTTCCTCTAGTTTTTGAAGGCTTCCTCCCCACAACTATCTTGATCACAACTCTATCTTACAAATCCAGCTATACTGGATGAGGTATAGTGGTACAGATGGGAATTGGAAATACAGGGAATCTTGGACAGACAAATCCCTCAGGACTTGTAGTGAAACTGGAGATACCAGATGGGTGGAGGGAAGGTGGATTAGAGAGAGAGAGTCAGTTACAAGGATATATACATAATTTCATCTCTGGAGGATGGACAGCAGAGGAGTGGGCCAAGGGAGATGTCAGGCAGTGTAAGATATGACAAAATAATAATAATTTTTAAAGTATTGAGGGTTGGTGGGGGAGAGAGGATGGAGGGAAAAGATGATATGCTGATGTCTAGGGTTTAAGCAGAAAAGTGCATGTTTGCAGGACAACGGCTGCAGGCGTACAAAGGAGGTGCTTAGCGTGGTATATGTATGTATGGATTGTGATAAAGAATGTATGAGCCCCCAATGATTGAAAATGTCTTATTGTGACTTAGATAAAGGTTTACAGAGCAGATCATAGTTTTACATTCAATAATTCATACGCATTTTGGTTCAACCCTTGCATTGCAATCCCTTTAGTGGACAGCCACTTTTTTATGGCCTCTCTTGGTTCACAGTGTCCATTCCTCCTTCTTAGCTAAGACTCTGAACTTTTGCCTTGGGGAAATGCTGCCCTTTTCATGTTGACTTCTTAAATACAGGTGAGCTCAATTCCAGAGTCGAAGTGTAGTGATATAGTCGTTGGAGTCCCACCAGTTTCTGTGTCACCAGTAAACCTGATTTCTTTTATGATGCTGACTTCTGTTCCACATTTTTCTTCTACTCTATCCGGGACCATCTAATGCTACGATCTTCAGAGCATCTGATCATAGTAGACAGGTACCATCTAGTTCCTCTGGTCTTAAGGTTGTGGGGATTGAGGTTTGCATGGTCCATTAGTCCACTGGACAAATACTTTCCATATGCCTTCCAAGTTTCATCACTTTTATTTCTTCTTGTTAAGAGTATGTGGTATGGAAAGCTTTTGGTGTCTGGCTATCAAAAGATAGAGCGTCTGGGGTCTTAAAGGCTTAAAGATAAAGAAGCAGCCATCTAGCTTAGAGGCAACAAAGCCCACATGGAAGAAGCCCACCATCCTGTGTGTCATGAGGTGACTATGGGATCAGGTATCAGTCATATAAGACCCCGAACAAAATCATGCCTGTTATGAATTGTGGGGAGGGCATATAATGGAGACCCAGTGACCATCTGTAGGCAATTGGACATCTCCCTACATAGGGGTCAAAGGGAAGGAATTAACCAGTCAGGGTGCAGTACTGAATCAATGAAAATAAAAGTTTTCTCTAGTCCTTTGGTTCTTCCTTCCCCCTACTGATCATGACCTCAATTCTACCTTACAAATCAGATTAGTCTAGAACATGCACACTGATGCAGATAAGATCCTGTAAGACAGGGAATCCAGGATAGATTAAACCCCTCAGAGCCAAAAAGGAGAATAGAGATATCAGGAGAATAGAGATATCAGATATAGAGGAGGGTGGGGGAAGGTAGGGGGATTAATCATAAGGTTCAGCTAGAAACCGCTCCCAGGGGAGGTTGAAAACTGAAAAGTGGGTGAGGGGCAATGAAGGATGACATAAGGTAGGAAAATAATAATCTGTAACTTATCAAAGGGTTTCTGAGAGATGGTGGTCAGGGGAGGGGAGAGGGAGAAATGGGAAGAGAATGCTTTGAAAATGATGATGGCAGTATACGTGCAAATATGCCTGACACACGGGATGAATGTATGGATTATAAGACATGCAAGAGCTCCACATAAATGTAAGGGAAAAAACTAAGTAAATACAAAGTTGTTGGAAAAATGACCAAAACAAGAGTAGGTCAATAAAAATGTATGTATGTGTATATATGTATGTATTGTGATAAGAGCTGTATTGGTCCCCAGTGAAATGATTTTTAAAAAGAGTAGGTCAAAAACTGTACCATAGATAGCTACAGTAGAAGCTTTTTAAGACCTCCATTTATACTCACAAAGAATAGTGTTATGCCAGTTGACCTTTGTAATCCTGAGACTAATGTCTTGATCTCTGAGACTCTACAAGTCATTCCCTCAAAGGGACAAACACTAGACATTTTCAAAAGTGATTCTATGGTACTTTTTTTTTCTCAAGGGAAGTTAACAATCTCCATGTAATAAGAGTGTAGAAATTAGCACACACAGGGTCTGAGAGCATGGTTGCAACAGTGGAATGCTCATAAAAGCAGGCACTGGAACAATAGTGTAGCTTTAAGAATTTACCATATAGTAGCTTACTGAGTGTTTGAAGTTTTGCACAAACTGAACATTTATTTATATAAAATATGTTGACATAATAAGCAAAATGATATTGGGATATTTATGGGAAGTTGAACTTTCCCCAAACCTCCCAACACAGGCATATGAGTACCTTGCACATGCTATGAACAGATGAAAACTTATTTTCTAGACATCACATCTCTTAGAAAATTATGATATTGAGAAAGAAAAAAAGGAGACAATCCAAATTTTTATTGATAGCTCTGGTAGCCACCTCACAGGAGAAGGAAAAGGCTGTCAGCTCCTCTAAAATTTCCATCCTCAGAAAATTTATAATGAGATGGTGTGAGTGATAATCAACTGCATAATAGTGGCTTTTGGGTTTATATTTCTTCTAAGGCTTCCTGTATGTACAGTGGCTGACACCTGCTAACTGAAATATTGCCAGTTTGATTCCACCAATATTTTTATGGGGAAAAGTCACAATCAGCCATGGTAAAGACTATAGCTTAGAAAATCCTCTGGGGGCAGTTAGACCCTTCCCTGGAGGGTGACTATGAATTGGACATGATGGGATGACACATAATAACAAGAATACATTTTTCTACAGTTCTGTGCTGAATAGGCCCTAAGACACAAATGTTCCTCATCTCTTGATTTCCTTGTATTTTATAATCCAGAATCCTGTCTCCTTAAGCATGGCCACTTAATTTTAACCCAGAGAAGATGACAAGAAGATGCTACCCCATCCATAATATGACGTGATATGGTAAAGGTGATGAGTGTCACCTGCATAATTGCATTGCACTTGGTAAGAGCCTATCTTGGAAACAGATGTGCACTCATCTTTCTTGCTCCTCTTGGCCTTGAATAACTAAGTTGCCATATTGTGAAGTGCCTTCAGATAGGACCATGGAACAAGGAAGTGCCGGAAGCCTCAAAGTCCTAAAAAAGGCTGTCAGAGGACAACAAGCAAAGGCCCTCCAATCTCAACCCCATATCTACAAAGATACACTTTCCCAATGACTTACATGAGTGTCGGAAAGAAACCACTCCAAGTGAAGCCACCCAGGTGAGGATGTAGCTTTTGATGATACCTCAATTTCAGTCTTAGAGATGACTCAGCTAAACACTGACCAAATGGTTGATTGACAGTACCCAAGAGCTAGTAACTGATGGCTGCTAAGCATGTAGTAATTTGCTACACAGGGCAAGATAACTAGGATAATTTCCTATATCAAGCACAATGTGGATAAAAATGTCATACGTACAACATATAGATGTGATGTATTGCTGTTGTAGAAAGAAGTTATTCTTCAATATGTTTTCTTGTTTTAAAACAAAATGTGAGTTTCAAAAATGGTAGATGGGTAGAATAGCATTATAGCATGGGAAATCCTAACTTTGATGTCAATTGAATAGTGTGTGTGTGTGTCTGCACATGTGCAGAAGAATGCTCTACCCAATGCGACCTGCAATGTAGGTAAACACAGAGCACCAGGGGTATTATGCATATAACTCTACAGAGGTTGCAAGTATTGCCCTGCTATTACTTATATTTTTATTTATTTATTTTTTGGTTTTTAAGTCATTTTATTGAGGACTCTTATAGCACATATAACATTTCATACATTGATTCTATCAAACATATATGTACATAGGTTGCTGTCATTTCCAAAACATTTTTACTTCAGCCCCCACTCTAAGCTTTTTTTAAAATCATTTTATTGGGGGCTCATCCAACTCCTATCACAATCATTGCATACACCAGTTGTTTGCAGACCACATTTGCAACTTTGTTGTCATCATCTTTCTTGAAACATCCTTCTTCTACCTAGACCCCCAGTACCAGCTCCCCATATTTCCTTCCCCCTTCCCCAAACGCTCTCCCCCATGAACCGATACAAATTGTCATTATTTTGTCATCATACACTGTCTGATGTGTCCATTCACCCACTTTCCCCTGTCTGTACCCCAGAAAGGAGGTCATATGTAGATCCCTACAAGAGGTTCCCCCTTTCTACTCCACCTTCCCTCCACCCTCCTGCCCTCAGTACTCTCACCCCTGATCCTGAAAGGATCATCTGTCCTGAATTACCCCTGTTTCTGGATCAACTGTATATCCCCTGATCTAGCTGGATTTGTAGGATAGAATCGGGATCATGATAGTGGGTGGGAGGAAGCATTTAAGAACTAGAGGACACAATTTCATTGTTGCTACACTGTACACTGACTGACTTGTCTCCTCCCTACAACCCCTCTGTAAGGGGTTATCACTTTACTTACTGATAGATTTTGGGTCCCCAATCTATACTATCCCTCATTTACAATGATATAATTTTTGATTCTTTGATGCCTGATACCTTTGACACCTCACTGTCACACAGACTGGGCTGTTTCTTCCATTTGGGCTTTGTTGCTTTTGAGCTAGATGATCACTTGTTTATTTCAAGCCTCTAAAACACCAGATGCTATATATTTTGATACTTGGGCACCATAAGCTCTCTTCACCACATTTGCTTATGCACACATCTGTCATCAGAGAGCATAGCAGGAAGGTGGGCACACACAGGCTTATTGAATCCTGATTATTGATCCCTTTGACACCTTGTGGTCACACAAGCTGGTGTGCTTATTCCATGTGGACTCTATTGCTTCTGAGCTAGAAAGATGCTTGCTTACTTTCAAACATTTAAAACGCCAGATGCTACATCTTTTGATAGCCAGACACCATCAGGTTTCTTCACCATTTTTGCTTATGTACACATTTGTCTTCAGTGAACAGGTCGGGAATGTGAGCATCATGAAATGTCAACTTAATAGAACAAACTGTTCTTGCATTGAGGAAGTACTTGAGTGGAGGTCTGATGCCCACCTGCTGTCTTATTACTAACCCTATAAGGGTATGCACATAGACCTATTATCCCATCATCATATATAAATATATTGAGACCTCTACAAATGTCTTTTACCCTCAGTTTTTCCTCTATTTCCTTTTATTTTCCTCTTTTCCCATCATCATGCTCAGCCTCCATTGAGGTTTCAGTATTTTCTCTCTTTTGCATTGTTCTTGCTCAGTCCTTATCTGGCCTCTTACACCCACTTTGTCACTGATTTTGAATCACTTGCTTCCTTATTCCTGGGTTAGTCAACACCACCTCCTTTCCCCCTTCTCCCCATCTCCCATGCCTCCTAACCCCCCGGAACCTTCAGTCCCATTATTTTCTCCTCCAGACTGTTCATTCAGCCAATCTTATCTAGGTTAAATTTTATGGTGTGGTTTATTTCTTTTTGACAAATGAGGGGACATATATGTGAACAGATGAAAACAACCCAGCCCACAAATGTTGAGTCCATCTTACTCATAACTGTACAGTAGGACAGAGTGGAGCTAACTGCCTCCATAGAATCTTCAAGGCTATACATCTTTATAGAAGCAGATTGC
>PVJH01030397.1:0-24796 GCA_004026705.1 Nesogale talazaci
AGAAGGACCATTAGAGGAATGCTTGTTTGGAAACTGGGAGGTAGACACCAGAGATAAAAATCATGCCTTTTAGGGCTGAGCCCCGGTAGCATAGTGGTTGCGTGCGGGACTGTGGCCGACTGGCTTGGCAGTTCAAATCCAGCAGCAGCAAGGCTGGGCCTCCCACTCCTACCAGAGGGCAGTGATGCCTAAATAAATTAAAAAAAAATTTTAAAATCATGCCTTTTGGCTGAGCCCCGGTGGCGTAAGTGGTTGAGTGCAGGACTGTGGCCCGCAGGCTTGGTGGTTCAAATCCAGCGGCGGCTCTCAGGAGCACCACTGGGTAGCGACCACGACCACCAGAGGCAGTGATGACGCTCCCCATGACTTTTACCATTCCCCACCTCCTGACTGGCTCACCTTCCATTGCAGCTTAGATTCTTCCTACAGGCAGCCTACCCTGAACACGTGACCTTGACCAGCTCCTTCTCGGCACCCACTAGTCTTATCGCCTAAGTGTCTCCCCCGGAAGCAGAGACTCTCACTGGGCGGGGGCTAGCATAGTGCTTGGAACCAAATGGCTCCACCAACAGGAATAGGTAAGACTCACCTACAAGTGTCTCAATGCCTGTGCCCAACAGAGACTGAAGACAGTGGGGTGGGCCTGGTTTGACCGGCCCGGTATCTGGTGCTGTGAAGTGGCAATAACTTGCCCAGATGCAATGGGAGATTGTTCAGGCCACAAGAGCCCCTTGCGGTCAAAAATGGTCCCCCTGGGCTACATCCCACCTGGGACCCAGGCTGTTGTGTATGACTGCAGGCCAGGCCCCCACAGACTGGTTCAGGAGCCAAGCCTCAGGTTCATCCTGACTCAATGTGGGTTTATGCAGGGGAACTGCCAGAAACCTGTTTCCAGACCACTGAAGGCAAGTTTCGGATTCTCTCGTGTGTGACCATCACAAACACATCGCAGACCACTTTGCTGTCCTTTCAACTTGTCTGGTGGCCTTCCTGGTTGTTGGTGCCTGGGTCTGGAAGCCACCAAGCTCCAAAGATCTTTTGGCTTTTTTTTTTTTTTTTTTGGGGGGGGGGGGGGGGGGTGGCGCTCCGAAGATCTTTACCAGTGTCCCCGGAGTACTGGGAACTAACCCAGGATGCCGGGGACGGCTGTCAGGAACCGTGCTAGAGTTTACGTACATTGTCTCCGTAAATCCAATACGCCAGAGGTAGTAGTTTTCAATGACCCCACTCCCCTTACCATGACAGCTGAGGAAACTGAGGCTCAGAGGGTAAATAAATCAACTCAGACATCTAATGCCCGAAACCCTGCTTTTCCCGCCCCCTCCGCCCCCAAACCGGGTTTTTCATTGTTATGCTAGACTGGACTTTAAAGGGTACATTTTCTTCCCCAAAATATGGCATTGGGCCAGGGTTCAGGGCGGGAAGAGGCTGTCAGGGGAGAAGCTAAGTGGCTTGCAGGGCCTTTCTCCTCATCGCAGACCTCCAGCCCCACCCCTGAACTCAGGACATCTTTTCCCTTCCAGCAGCCACTGGCTGGTGACTCAGAGCACTGCCAGGCATGTGGAGAAATGACCGACTCTGAACTGGGGCCTGAAGGTCCAGAAGCTGCCTTCTGAGGGAAACGGAACTCTACCTCGTCCACCCTGCTGGCCAGGGTCCGGCCTGTGCCCTGAACACAGGGCCTATACCACCCACCACCTCGCTCTCCCTTCAACTTGTCCGGTGACCGTCCTGGCGGTTGGTGCCTGGGTCTGGAGGCCACCAAACTTCGAAGCTCTTCAGAAATGCCTCGGAAGTGCTGGGAACTAAAGCAGGATGCAGGGGACAGCGCCGAGACAGCCCGTGAACAGAGAGCTAGGCTGGTGAGAAAAGACAAGTTGGAGTAGCGCAGGCGAGGTCCCTCAGAGCGTAATCCTCAGAGATGTTTCTCCAACTGTGGTGGTCATGTGCTCATGTTAATTTCATGATTGAGATGTAGGGGTGGAGGCTAGCCTGTTCATCTGGAGATAGCCATTGAGTAGCCTCCGTGTGGCATGGCTTTCTCCTGAGACTTCTGGGAAATATCGCAGTATTTCCCTTGTGGAGATGAGAAGCTATCTCCCAGTTGTTGGGAGTTAGTCTCAGACATGATGAATTACAGACAAGATGGCAGTGTCTGAGGAGCTGCAGGAGCCAGAGAAGCCACACGGCCTTGCCCTGATGGAAGCAGACCTCTGTAGCTGGAGAAGAAGCCACATGGAAACCCCTGCCAGCGCTGAGTTGCTTCTACCACCACTGGATGCTGTTGATGGACCCTGAGCCCTGGAAGCGAGGAGCCAGTGCCAGGACTCTTCACCCACTGGCCTGTGACTTCCTAAGTCAGGAGACTTTAGACTGGTATCAGGCATATGGGCTAATACCAGACTTATGACTTTGAACTGGACTGGGATGCTTTCTCAATGTTGCTTTCCTCTTATATATAAACCTTTCCTTTATATCCATATGTGTATCTATGAGTTTGTTTCTCTAGTCTACCTGGACTAACACACCAACACTCAAAGCCAAAGGGATTCTGCAGGAAGGACAGCTGGTGGCAGCCTGTCTGAAGGAGACACTGGAGACTGGGCAGCTTGAGCTCAAATGAAGGGCTTCTGGAGGGAGGCTGGAGCAACCTCTTAGAGGCGACCGTTTAGGACACCATTACACTGGGTAAGGGGCTTGAGGACAAATAACTGGACAAGATTCCAGAGCAAAGGGTGGACAACATAGGATGGAATATCAGCGCTTCTGAAGTCCCATGGCCACTTCCAGGGGGCACTCCCTCTCCCTCCGCCCAACAGGCAGGCACGCCCCAGGTAGCTCTGCTAATGAACTGCAGATTTTAAAGGGTGGAAGAATTAGATGCAGGGAATTTGAGGGGAGGGGGGAGGCTATTTGTTCTGACAGGATTGAGGCCTTCCTGCCTCTACCCCCACATACACTTTTGAGGGCGGGCCTCTGCTCTAAGGAAACCACTGCCTGTACTCAAGTTACAAAGCTGAGGGACCATCACGAATATGGTATGACTTATGCCCTTACAGTGTGAAGAGGGGGCAGGGGCAGGGGCAGGGCAGGGCAGGGCAGAGTACCAAAAGCCCCTGAAGACCCACGCTGGAGCTTTTCACAGTGGAAGAGTCAGCCAGTTAGACACACACCCCTGGTCCCCAAAGCTCCCCACGTGGCCGCTGCTGCTGCACAGTCATCTGCCTTGCCCAGGGGCCCCGAGTGAAGGTGAGTTCAGGGATTGGCTGGGCTGGAACGATGCACGTAGGACTCTCCTCTCCAGAAATCCTCCCTCAACAGTCCCTAACCGGGTCCCCCAGGCAGCACTCCCATGGTGCTCGGCTCTGGCTGCTCCCTAAGCTCCCAGAGCCAAAGACCAGACCAGGCTTTCTCTGCTCCTCGCTGGGCTGGAAGCTAACATTTGTCACAGGTAGAGGTTATCAGGGTCGCTATTGCAAAGCCTTTTCTCATGAACAGCAAATGTGTCAGAATTACCCCCTTGCTCGTCTCTGCCCAGTAGCTTCTATTTGACACGGAGTTCTGTTGGCTCAATGGCATTCATTCCTGCTCCTGTAACCATCTTGGGAGAAGGACCAGGCTAACTCACACTCCTCTTCAGAGACTGGTGGGAATACTGAGAGGGTGTGTGACCTAGGGATCTCTGGCGAGAGGCGGGGGGTGCCAGGAGGGAGTATATGCCCACACTGGGCTGGTCCATTGATAAGGATCCTTCCCCTCTCTGTCTCCTAACAGATTCAGATTAATGATCGCTCATTCCTAATTGTCAAATTTCTTTTCCTTCATCCTGTGTCTAATCACCAGTGACAGAAACCATTACGCAAATGAGAGCAGACGACTTCCCCCAACTGTTCACGTTGGTAAAAACCTTGTAATTTAGAGCTCTGATTTGTAGGGGAAGCTGGTCTCCCCCAGGCATCCTGGGCATCTGCTCAACGGATGCCCTGAACAGCCCCTCCCCCACAGCCAACTCCAACCCCCCAACAAATATTTGACTTCACACACCAGTCGGTCCTGGGCTGGTGTGCACCAGGAGCTTGCAGTCTGGTCGACCTTTAGCCAGGGGCGTGGTCCTGCCTCCCTTAGGGTGTACGCCTGCCCCCCTCGCTGCCTGCCAGGAGGGACGGCAACCAGCTGGAGAGCTCGCAGCTCCCCTCGCAGTCAGAACTGGAAGCCAAAGAGCCCTAAGCTAGGTGAGTGAGGTGCACTCATCTCCGAATGAGCACCCAGACTCTTCTCACCAGTGGCAGCGGCGAGTCAGCTCTATCCAGGCCCCATGGCAGTTAGGGGGCCTGGGCAAAGGTCACTCAACCACCACGATGGATGGAGAACTCGGGCTCCTTCTAGCACTCCCGGGCCAAGCTGCAGTGACTGGGAGGTTTTCCCAGGATACTTTTGGCTGAAAGCGGGAAGAGCGCTCTCCCCGGGCTGCTAGCTCTGTGTCCTCTTGGCAGGTTGGCCGACAGGGCTTTGTGTGCTGCGGTACAAGGGAGAGAAGTCCGGCAGGAGAACCTTGAGGATTTTCTGGAAAGGAAGGAGCCGGGATCTGCAGTCAGCCAGTACAAGGCTTCACTCCTCATGGCCACCTATCACCTGGCCACCCTGAGCCCCCTTTTTCGTCTGCAAGATGAGGACAGCTACCTTTCGGGAGGGCAAGGAACCAAGGGGCAGAGCACTAGGCGGGTACCAGGGACCTCAGCCGGGGAGAGGCTCGAGGACACCATCGCCCAGGGGCAGGACCAGCTCTCTGGAATTGCCCAGGGAGCTCCTTCTCCCCTTGGGGGGCCACCCGCTGAAGTCAGGCCAGTGTCAGCCCTCTGGCTCCTTACCCAGCTCCCAAAGGCCAAGCCAGGAATGCAGCAGGCCCGCCCGCAGAGGAGCAGCGCCACCTGAGACCTCTCTAAGGGTGATCTCGAACATGCAGCTCCTTGGCTTGGCCTGGCGTTCTTGATGCCCACCTCCTTCCCCAGAGGTGGAGGCCAGAGGGAGAGCACTGTAGGCGCGTTGTCCAGCATTGGCTATATTTCAAAGAACTACACTTGAAAAGGTACCGTGTCTGCACACCCACACGATCGGGAAACCCCACGAGGTACTAAAAGAGCCATCTCCCTGAAAGCACACGCACACGCACACACACCTTCCTGAAAACACACATTTTTCTCTTTCTCTCTCTGCAAACGCACCATACACACACCTTCTCAGTCCATCAGTGCGCTGTGAACTGAGCATTGGGGGAAGAGCCACAGCTCAGACACTGGAAGTAAACCTTTGGCAAGAAAAACAGAAAATAAAACACCAGACTTTCGACTCCTCTTTCCTTGCGGTTAGAAGGTGGTGGAGACGAGAGTGGAGGTGAGGTGAGGTGAGGTGAGGTGAGGTGACGCAGGGTCCACACACTCCCCCAGCCCACTCTCGCCGCCCCGATATGAAGGATGGCTCTTTGAGAGGCGCAGTGGCCAGCGGTAAGCTGCAGTCCCACGGGGAGCTCTAAACAGCAGAGGAAACCCCCATCCTATGCTCCTCCAGGGACCCTGACTTTCCAGGGTGTTTCTGGGCCTGGCAGGACACTGGCTTTAGGAGGCAAGGCTACACTTTCATTCCTCCCTTGAGGTGGTGAGCTAGATGCCTAAGCCTGACACTTTTCATCTGGGCGGGCAGGAAGCTCCGCAGGGGCTGAGGCAGCGGCCCGGGCAGGGAGGCTCTGGTCACCCACCTCAAACAGGTTACGATGAGAGACCTTATTGGGATATGGCTACAATCTGAGTTTAAAGGGTTTAGGCGAGGTCGGGCTGTACTTGCCTGGGACTCCCACTGCGCTGACCCAGTGCACATGGGTCAGCAGTGGAGAACCCTGGTCAGATGAAGAGGCTGGCCAATGTGGACACACACACACACACACACACTTGCACCCCGAGAAGCCACCAGCAGAACTTCCTTAGTGCCCACCACAGGGAGCAAGAGCTAGTGCAGAAGAGGAGCAGCACACTGCCTGCTATTTGGAACGTATGCCATTTCCGGTTCTTACGTCACAGGTTCCTTCCTTTGTGTGGCCTGGCCTCCAAGGAAGTCTTAACTGGAACCCTATCTAATGCTCTCTCACAGAAGGAATCCCAGGCTCTCCGTTTCCTTTGCTCACTCCTCCATTATAGTCGCAGCAGCTCCTCAGGCCAGCGAGAGTCTGACTGTGCGGAGGCTGGAGCTCTGGCCCTGCAGCTCAAGCGCCATGGGAGGGCCAAGCAGCATCTCCTTTTAGGCTGAGGCACTGAGGTTGCAAGGAACACGAACACACACACACACACACACACACACACACACGGACACACATGCTCCGAGGTTGACAGACTGACCCACACAGACATGACAGCAACCAGAAGTTGGGACTCCACATACTAAGTACAGGACTTTAGGGGGGCAGAGAGGAAAGTTCTGGGGCACAAGAGGCAAGGGCAGGAAGACCCTCCAAATGGGAGTGGAGTGCCAACCTTCCTGCCTGGCCCCAGACACCTGCCTCGAGGGCCATGGCAAGAGTCCAGTCCGTGAAGTGCAGCGTGCAATACCAGCGCTCGAACCACCCGTCCTCATCCAGGCAGCGCAGCAGGCGGGCGGGGCAGCAGTCTCCTGCAGGAGGCCGGGTTGCCGGGCAGGCTAGTTGTAGCGGCCCTTGATCATTGTGTTCAACAAAGGCCCCACCTGTGAAGAGACAATGAGGAGCCCGTCAGAACTGCCTGCCGGCCCGCCCCAGGACTACAGAACTACAGAACTGCCTACCGGGACTAAACACCATGCAGAGACATTCCACCTGGCAAACCCTCTGCGCAACTCTTCCTGGGGGAGGGGGGGGGCAGGCCAGCATGAGGGGTCATGAGACTACCTCTTGGGTCCACCTTGACCTGCCATTCCTCTCACAACTCCTGGTGTCTGGAGGCAGCACCAAACTGACCACCAGGCCGAAGAGGCGAATCCCCCAACAGACCAAAGCGCGTGTCCACATGTCCCCATGTGCCTCTTTCAATGCTCAATGTGCCTGCGCCTTCTCAAAGGATCACCTGCAATTGGGGCTGGTGCCATCTCCCGACTCCAAAGGTCACCCAGATGCTGCAGCCCCGCACAGGAAGCAGACTCCGCATTCCAAACCCAACCTGCCCCCCGCCATCCGATGGGCCTGAGAGCACCTGTGTGGGAAGGAGGTCTCAGCCGATACCTACAGCGGCCTTGGCACAGCTGGGAGAGCGTGAGGAGCTGCTTTGCTGCTTGCTTCCCGTTCCCGAAGAATCCCCCCAGGGGTCCCCAGCTGGTAGACCAGCCCCATGGGGAACATTATCACTAGCACGGAACCGATTTTAATTGATCCGCCAGTCAGGCCCAGCTTGCTCCAGAAAACAAGGGTTTTCTGAACGTACCCGTAACCTCTATGCCGAGAAAGGACACCAGGTACTGAGACAGAGGAGCGGTGGAGACTTTCACCGACTCCCGACTTGGCACGGGCAATCCGGGACCAGCTACATACCTCCTGTGGGTTCCCCAGGGCCTCTCCAAGCATCTTCTCGATGTTTCTCATTATGGCCACTTTCTGATGAGCTTTGAGAGGATATTCAATTCTCTTAGGGGTGGGGGCTCCCTGCAAGGGAAGCAGCAGCTCAGGAAATGCCTTGACAGCCGGCTTCAGTATCGTCCTGCTCTTCCTAGCACCATCCTTCCTCCAAGGAACCCAACCACTCCCCCTCCTCTCCACCTCCCCCAAAGGCCCAGGACCCACCTCGGGGCTAGTCCCCCTGGCCACCCCTGCTCCATAGTCACCTTGTACCAGAAGTTCACAGTGATGGTAATGCCCCCATTTAGTAACGACTCTATATGGTGCCACCTGCAAGAGACCAACAGGTTCTGTTTGCCAGCGAGTCTTTCAGAGGGAGGAATGGAAACCGAGCCAGAGCCCCGCGGCGGGGGACAGGGACGCCGTGGTCTCTGCACCCAGCCTGCAGCGCGCACACTGGGGCTTGGGGCTGGGCGGTGTGGCCCTGCACCAAGGAGTCAGCCTGCTTCTCCAGCCCCAAGCCTTGGGGCCCTTTGGGCCTGCCAGAGTGGCCACTTCCCCCGCATTCTGCACGCTGACTTCAGGAGACAGCGGCCCTCCTGGAGATCCCACGGGGCCCGTGCGGCCGCGGAGCGAGGGACACGAGAGCAGCATTCCAAAGAACGGGAGAGGATGCACCCGGGAAGCCCCAGTCCTCGTCCCCTCCTCACCAGTACATTGGGATGTAAAGAACATCGCCAGGACCAACCACTGTTTCGTAGCCAACCACATTCTGGAAATTGGGGAACCTCTCATAATCGGGATTGTCAAAGTCCACCTGAGAGGTTTAAGGGGAAAAAAAAAATCAAAAAGTCAGTCAGTCTATCACCAAATCTTCCCATGGTAGTCAAAAAAGATGCCGCTAACCCAGTGGTTCTCAACCTGTGGGTCACAACCCTGTTGGGGGTCAAACGATCCTTTCCCAGGGGTCGCCCGATTCCTAACAGTAGCGGAGGAAACCATGTCATGGTTGGGGGTCCCCACCACGTGAGGAACCGTATGGAAGGGTCGAGGCGTGAGGAAGGTTGAGAACCACTGCTCTGAACAAACAGAGAGCAAAGTCCTTAGAGTCTATGTGCAGCCAAAGACACGTTACATCCCCCACCCCTCTCTACAGATGACCTCTTCTCTAGAGCCTCTCCTTGGCGACAGAAATCAAGCGCCGACTTCACCTAGATCCGGCAAATGCACTAGGTGACATTTCTCAACTCCACTTGCCCTTCTCCAAATCACCAAGACGTAGCTCCACACAAAAGAAAACAACGACCAGATCCAAAGGACACATGAGCAGTTTGTCCTGTGAACTTGTGAGCCAGCCCATCAACCAACAGAGGAGCGACAGTGTGCCAGCACCAGCGATGGGGCCTTACAGCACTCACTTTACGGGGCTGTGTCTGTTTACACACCTGGCGGAAGCACACCCGGGCCTCGGAGCTGTCAGCTACACTATGAAACTGCCCTCGGCGTTCGTCTGTAAGGCAAGTCCTGCCTGTAATCTGACCCCAACACACCACCACAGTCAAAGGGAAAGATGGAATTCCTTTGGGAACTTCAGACTCTGGAGTGCGACACCCTCCTCCGACCACACACGCTCACCTGGCTCTGTCTGTCACACGGGTGATGCACGGGGTACGGGTAGAGGCACTCAAACTGATCCGGCGGGAATAAGATGCATCGTTTGTAGCCTTTGATCTGAGCAAAGAAGTTCTGCTGCTCATCGTAGTGCGCAGGTGTCACGTTCCCTGCGGGAGGAAAGACGGTTCTCACCCAGCGCCGGGGCTGCAGAGGGCAGCTGAAGGCCCAGCCCTCTTCAGAAGGGCATGCTGCCCTCCCAGCGAAGAGGCTAACCAACATTTCAGGCAGAACCAGAGTCACTGCTACGGCAACGTGAGGCAAATTCAGTATCCCGCTTTTAATGGGTATTGCGTCGAGCACTAACCCTACTAGTTAAGGGTCCAAGACTAATAAGTGCAGACTAGTCAAGAGGAGGACTACTGACGAGCTCATAAAAACGGCACCCACCAGCCTGGTGAAGGGTCACGCTGAGTGGACTCATTATACTCTTTATGGACTATGGCAAGAATCCACGGGCCGCAACACAGAAAGCAGAGAGGTTGGCAATACATGAATAATCTACACTGATGGGGTGAAGCAGTTATGTGAAGCTGTGTGAATACAAACTTGTGTTAGGTCACCCTGCCAGGGCTCAAAGATTCTCAACGCTTGCTCCCATGGCACACCTATGGAGTGAGACAGGCGTGAACACTGGGGCAGCTGAGTCTCAGGAGGGGAACCATAATCACCTTTCGGAAGAGAGCACTGGGCAATTTAGTAAGAGGACAAGGTAGTCACTAATTCACTCCACCCTAGTTTGTGTGTGTGTCACCTACTCCTTCATGGCTAAGGCCCCCACCCTTCAGAGTTGAGCACACCCACCTCTCCCTGTAGGGGGAGGACTTCAGAAAACATGCCCAGCTTGGCGTGGGCATGCCAGGACAGCAGCTTGAGAGCTCAGAGTCCCAGGAAACCCACCCGGGGGAGGAACTACACTCGTTTCTACCTGGTGGATCTGCTATTTTGCACACACCGCAGGAAAAGGCGGCACCAGAAAGCTTCCGTCAAGTAAACCAAAACTGAGTCCGGACAGAGTAAGCCCGAACTGGTTACCAAGGAAGAGAGTTTGACAGAAAATGAAAGGAAAAAAAAAAAAGAATTGGTTACAAAGGGGCAAATGTCACTTCATAAGCCGCATTAACATGGGGGCAAAGGAACGTGTCTGCAGTGAGAGCAGTCGAAGGGGAAGGAGAGCCCAGTGGAGAATGATGATAGGGAATTACCCTCTAGTTGCTTCCTTGTTCAGACCAAAGTTTCTACCAGTTACTTGCTAAGTACCTTCTACCCCCGGCACTGAGTTCATGCGAGAAATAAAAATAGGACGAAGCTCGAGAGAGGACCCCTGCTCCTAAGCAGCTGGCTGCAGTTGACAGGCGTCTCTTTAGATTCAGAAGAGTAAAACCAAGGACCTCAGCTCCATCACTCGCTTCGTATGCAGAAGAGCCTTGGGATGCAGCCGGCACAGGGTGCTCTCGGGGAAGGAGGGGCTGAGAGGCTGGCAGATGGGGTGGAAGAGATTGCTCAGTCTGCCACTTACACAGGAGCCCTGTCTACAGGACTGCTAGTCTCAAGGCAGGTAACCCGAACGGCCCCGTTGCCCTGGGAAAAGACATGCAGAGCCCTGGGACTCCTGTCTGTCTCGGACCACTGTGAGTGGGGACTGGCTCAAGGGCAAGGGTTTTAGTGGACTCATTCGTCACCTCCTCAATCTTCAACCCCGGGAATGCAGTATCTAGTCACAAGGCTCAACTTACTAAAGGTGTGTGGGGGTGGGAGTGTACGTGACCCTGTTTCAGGACAAGAGTCTTCTGAACATAGGCAGATCCAAGAGACCTCAGAAATATTTCAGCGGTCCCTCTACGTGGCTGCTCGTTGTCACGGGGCAATCAAGTGTGACGCAGGGCAACCCTGGAGCCAGGGTCGAAGTGGCCCTGAGATTTCCCAGGCTGTCCCTCTCTGTGGGAGTAGAAAACCTCACCTCTCTCCCGGCAAGCGCTGGCGGCCTTTGGTATGTGAAGGGACTCTCCCGCAGCAGTTGAAGGAGGGAGAGGGAAACTAACTCAGTCTTTACCATTGAGTACATGACACTACCTTTAGGACCTGACACATGATGGCATGTTGTCTTCAGTGACTTTAGCATCAGACCTTACCGTGTCCCTTTTACAGACGAAGAGGCCGAGGCTTTAGGAAATGAAGACATGCGCGCAAAGTCACGGGGCTATTAAGTGCTGAGGACGGCGTTCAAGCAGGTGGGTGTGGTTTAAAGCCACACTGCTCTCTGTCACGGCTTACCTTCCATGCCGATGAGCAGCAGGTTGGAGGTCAGCTGACCCCAGCCACGCTTTCCCTGCTGCTTATTGATCCAGTTCCAGTTAAAACCCAAGAAGTCCATGACAATCTTCCTGCCTACAGTGTCGTTCAGTGTTTGTTGCAGGTACAACCTAGGTTCCCGAGAAGAACAGGCCATTAGTGCAAGCCCACACAGCTCGCTCCTCCATCGGGATCCACACACACACACACACACACACACACACACACGCCAACACAGACTCTCAGAGAGTAATTCCCATCTTTCTCTCAACACCAAGTTTTTCCACTTTATTAATTTCCTGCAAAAAACCTACAAGTGGAAAACAAGCCTAACTCATAAACAGAACCTAGCTTCAGGTGGGGAGGTATTACAGGGCTGTTTCCTGTGTGGTCTGTCTCCTCCACCACTGTCCACAGGGCTCTGGGACGCTATTGAATATGCAGGCATAGACTGAAGGCCCGGCTTGACCTCTGAAGCTGTGGGGAAGGACTGAGCATCATGGGGCAGAGCCCTGGGCTCCCCTATGCTACCTGAACAGAGCCCGGGAGAGTGACCTCCCAGGAGGGCCCACATCGGGGAGTTTTTGTTCTAGTGACTCTTAAGCTTTTTTGGGTCATAGCCTAAATCCTTTAAAACTCAGCCAGATGCCGCCGCCACCACCACCCCGAAAAATATACATACACATATAGCTTTTCATACTTTTTTAGACTCCTGGAAGCCTAACTACAGATCTTATAGGACCAATCGATCTTGTCCTCGTGCCTCTCCAGGCCAGAGATGATCACCTCCTCTTCATCCTTGATGGCCACAGGGGAAACTACATGGCCATTCCCTAAGAACAAGCTCCCTCCCAGGGTGAGAATCGTTCTTCTGCAACCCCCTGAAGTCAGGCTTGCTTTTTTAATCTTCTCGGCCACTGCAATGGCCACAGAAGTCACTGGTGCTATTCCTCGATTCTAACTTTTAAGTACCAGGAGGCACTACCACCATAGCCAAGTTCCAGACAGGTGCTGGCTGGGGCAATCCTGGAGCGAAAATGGCGAGCCCCCAGGAGCTCTGTGGTGAACATGCCACATGAGGGAGAAATAAAGCGTGTTGGTTTAAGTCACTGAGCCTACAATACACGCAGAGCCTACACTATCTTTCAACCACCAATCCTTTTTATTTCTTGAAACTGTGTCTGTAGCAGTATTTGCCTCTGCTGCCTCGAACTCTTGCAAACTTTCCGATGTCTTCCCCTGCCTCCATCTTTCTTGGCCAACTTCCAAGGCGCCACCCATCCGAATGCAGAAGCCCACTAAGCTGAAGTAAACCGGAAGACGGAGTATCGGGTTTTCCACAAACCAAAAAATATTAAGAGTCACTAGGACAAAAGCTGCCCGATGTGGGTCTGTCTCTCTTCCGGGCTCTGCCCAGGGTTCCTAACCTGCCTGAGAAAGGTGAGAAGTTACTTTGGGGACCTGGAACCCAGAGACAGTTAAACAAGAGATATTACTAACAAAAGGACAAGCATGAAGAATACAGAAGACAAGAAGTAGCTTCGTTCTGGACCTGAGAATGTTCTTCCAAAAGGTTCAAAGTTCGCACTGCTTAGATCCACAGGATTTAAGGCGCTTCAGAAACCCTGATAAGAACGCATACACCTTCAAGGCTCAAATGAGACCTCTGAGTCTCCTCTTGTATGTATGCACACACTCACATAATTTCTCCCGCAAAGATTTTGCAATCCGGATACATCTAAATCAAGTTCAAAATAATTCAAAGAGGACCCTGCTCTATTTTACCCCAGAATCACAACATCCTGCACAATTATCCAACGTGTAAAGGAGTCTGGCCTTAAGGCCAGCTAGTAGGACAGAGCTCATACAGGAAAGAGTTGTCCTCTAACTCCCTTACGTCACCTCCTGTAGGGCTGCTATGAGATGAAATCGACCCATGGCCTTGAGTGTAGTTTGGGTCATAGGTGCTCACAGGTGCTCATTACACAGCATGTAATATAAAAGGGCAGAAGCACTATACATGGCGACACTTGTGCTGGTGAAGAATACGGGACATGCCATGGACTCCCCAGAGAGCAGACAAGTCAGACTGGCAAGAAATAAAACCCGAGAGCTTAAGAGAAAGGGGGACAAAACGTTGTCTTGGTTGCTCTGGATACTCCACCGCGAAGGATTGGTCCCCAGGGCAAGGGTGTCGGTTGGGAAGAGAGTCTGGAAAACTGAGGGGGAGGCTCAACAGGGCGGGCTGACACAAGGGCTGACAACAAGGGGCTCAACACGTCAAAGAGAGGCAGCTGGTGTCGGAGCAGAGAGCAGGTCGCTGTGTCATCCTGAGACTGCCCGAGTCAGAGCCCCGCCAGGGCAAGAACAAAGATGGGGCAGGAGGCTTAAAAACGACCCAAGAACCAGAAGAGTCGGGTGTCCTATTTCACCTCACTCATTCCAGGGCTCATGCCGATTCATGGAAGCACTTACTCAATCAGCATCATTTATAGCAAGTTCTCTCTCAACGTGTGTTAGACCTCTCTTCTCTCTTTCTCTCTCTCTAAGTTTGAGGCAATTAGTGCACGAGATGGTGAAGCTAACCGATTTTTAGGACTGACCTTGGAAATTCTTTTGGTCAAAGTCCCCTTTAAAGAAGAGAGTTATTGCAGATCCATTCAATTGGCCACACCGTGCTGGTAGAGAGGCAAGTCAAATTCCTTCTGGAGGCAGGAGACTGGGTGAGGCACCAACTGGGCGACCACTCCCCATCTGTAAAGCTCCTCAGTGGAGGCAGTTCCCCAGAGGGAGGGGTGCTGTCTGGTGCTGACATAAGAGGCCTGTGCACAATCGCGCTAAGAGTCTGAGAGAGAGTCACTCTTGCAGAATTGTGTCTCTGCGCGCACTACCCTGGTGCAATCTGCAATGCTGACAATGCCCCGCCACTCCCAAGCGGATCTGATCTCCCAGAGACGGAAGACGCTGAGGGTCTTCCCCTCAGAATCACAACAATCGACACATTTACTTTCCCCCGGATTTGTCTGCAGCCAGCCTAATATTTTAGAGCACAGGTTGTACAGTGGCAATCTCGGGGATAAACCTGATCCTGGTTTTTCTTTGGCCCCCGGGCAGCCCTCTCACAATATTTTATTAGCTACCCAAACTTAAAACTCAGGTTCTCAATAAAAATCCTGGTTTCTGGCTTCCCTTGCCACAATGCTGAGTCAAGGAATGGCTTGTCCCTTGGAGCAGGGCCTAAGCCTTCAGCACCGGCTTCGTTCCCACCGGGTCCCTCTTCATTCACTTGGTTCAATTGCCTGACCCGTTCGTTAACTGTAAGTCTCAGTCACTGTGAGTCCGGGGAAAACAAAGAACTACAGAAACAAAGTTCAAGTGTAATCATTCCCTTATTCCCCTGTGTCTGAACTGTAAGCCCAGGAAGCCCTTCACAGCTCAAACCCCTCATGGGTTGAATGAGCAGACGACTCATTCAGCAGGGAGGCATCCTGAGATGCAGGCGCCAGTCTCTACTTACCCGACTCCCCCATACCCTCAGCCTAGTACCTCACACGCAACTGACAGCCAGCGAGTCCATTCTGACTCACAGGGACCCCCCAGGGCAGGACAGAACTGCCCCTGGGCCTTTGGAGACAGTAACTCTTTTCAGAAGTGGAAACCCTTGTCCTTCAACAGAAGGGCAGGCGGTTGGTTCTCCAGGAGGAAGGCTGGGCTTCCTACTCCCACCAGGGCAGTGATGCCAGGGGAGGGGGCGTGGGGGAAGGGGCGGGTGGTTTCTAACGGCGGCGGTGGGCCCCAGGGACTTGGGGCCCCCAGTCCAGGCAAGGAAACCCCAGGCGCAGAGGGCTCACCGCTCTTCTCCTCCTCGCTGCTGGATATCCTGCAGCTTTTCGAGAAACTCGTGGAACTTCATTTCCTCCCGGTTGGACCTCGGCTTAAAGTTCTGGAAGTTGGTCATCTTCTTCTCGTCATAGTACAAGAACTTGTGGGTGCTGGCGCTGTACACGGAGAAGTCCCCGTGGCCGATGTTCTCTTGCAGGTAGGCAAGGTCCCACTTCAGGGCCGGGTGCACGAGGTTCGTGTCGGTCAGCACCACGGGCTCCTGGGGGAGACCGACCGCCGAGTGAAAACCGGACAGACGGGCGACACAGAGACCACGTGAAGTCACCCCCCCGCCCCCAGCAGCGGGCCAGCCCCTCTCCCGCGAGTCCCACCGCTTGCCGCCAAGGAGCGCGAGCCCCTCCACCTCCTTCTCCCGGTGCCCGTGCCAGCGGCGCCCCGCCCGGCCCTTGCCCGCCCCTCCCCGCGGCGCCAGCCGGGGACCCTGCCCCCTCGGCCTCCGGCCGCGGCCCCGCCCCCACCTCGTTCTCGATCAGCTCCTCGGCGCGGGGGTCGCTCTGACTCAGCCGCGGGATGGGCCGCGTGGGAAAGCTGTAACTGCGCAGTTGCGACTCGTCCCAGGCGGGGTGGGGGGCTTCAGCCTCTTCCCGGGGCTCTCCGGAGCCCGAGGAGGGAGCCCCCGCCGGAGTCGCCGCCATCTCCGCCGCTCCCGACGGGCCCCGCCGGAAGCGGAAGCGCCGCCTGTTCCGGATGAAGCCACCACGGAAACCATAGAGATAGACCGTGCGAGACCATCATCCAGCGCCTCCGCCGGCGCGGGGCGGAGACTCGGGGGGCGCCATCTAGCGGTGACGTACAGTCCTACGCCGGAGGGAGTGGCCGAGCCCGGCCACCTTGCCGGTCTCCCAAGGTTCTGGCTTCTGCCCGGCCGGTTGGCTTAGATCTTTCGGCTGGCCGCCGTCGGACGCGGGATTCAGTGATGTGGAATTCGCCCTCCTTACATAAAAACGGGGCTGAGGCCTATGGGGGGGTAACAGTCCACAAGCAGCCCGCACCCTCTGAGTTCAAGTCGAAGCTGAAGACAACGAAAGCAAGTTTTTCCACAAGAACCAAAATGCAACCTTGGTTCTGTCCCAGGCAGATGTTCAAAACCATCTCAAGAATAAGTTTGCTGCCTTGAAGACCGATGACAGAAGACTTCATGGGCTGTGGATGGCATCGGGAACATCCTGTGCCGGGCCATCAAAAGGACAGGAAAGGCGCACGCCAGCCTGTGTGCTCCTGAGGTGTCTGTCCACGGGATCCGGTTTCAGGCATCAAAGACCCAGGACAAAAATTCCTATCATTGTGAATGAGGGTGAGTGCCAAGTGGAGACCCAAAGCCCATCTGTAGGCAATTGGACCTGTCCTTGTGGAAGGGTTACAAGGAAGAGAGGAGTCAGTCAGCAGTATAGCTAGTTCTCTAGTTCTTTAATGCTCCCTCCCCACCCCCGCTGTCAGACCCCAATTCTACCTTACAAATCTGGCAAGACCAGAGCATGTACACTGGTACGGATAAGAACTGGAAACACAGGAATCCAGGACAGAAAAACCTCTCAGGACCAATAAGGAGAGTAGCGATACCAGGAGGGGAAGAGGAAGGTAGGGCAAGAAAGGGGGAACCGATTGCAATGATTGACCACCCACTGGGGTGGGGTGGGGTGGGCAGACAACAGAAAAGTGGGTGAAGGGAGACAGCAAAATAATAATTTATACATTATCAAGGGTTCATGAGGGAGGGAGAGTGAGGGGATGAGCTGATATCAAGGACTCAAGTGGAAAGGAAATGTTTTGAAAATGATTATGGCAACATATGTACAAATGTGCTCAACATAATGGATGGATGGATGGTGATAAGATCTGTAAGCGTCGCCAATAAAATTATTAAATGAAAAAAGACAGGAAAGAAAGAAAAGATCAAAGTGGACGTCAGAAGAGGCTCTGAAACTTGCTCTTAATCACAAAGTAGCCAATGCAAATTGAAGGAATGATGAAGTCAAAGTCTTGGACAGGTGATTTCAAAGGGCAGCTTAAAAGGACAAGTATTATAATGAAATCTGCAAAGAGCTAGGGTTAGAAAACCCAAAAGAATGATGTACGAATAATTTTTTTAAAAGATGGAATAAACCGAGCACAGAAGCACTGAACCAAACAAGAACAAGTCAACATTCGACCATTTCAAGAGTAGTATCTAATCGGGAACTAGTGATAGTCAATGAGGAAGTCCAGGTTGCACTGAAGACATCAGCCCAAAACAAAGCTCTAGGAATCGATGAAACACCATTTGAAATATTCCAGCAAGCTGATGAAGTATTTGTCTATGCCAAGATATTTGGAAGACAGCCAAGTGGCCAGTTGGCTGGAAGAGATTCCTGTTCGTACGCATTCCAAAGAAAGGGGAGACACCACGGAATACACACATTACAGAACGATACCATTGTTATTACTTGCATGTAAAATTGTGGGGTGGGTCATTCAACATTGGTTGGGGTACGTTAACAGGGAGTTACCCAAAATTCAGGTCAGATTCAGAAGATGACTTGACACCGAGATTGTCACTGCTGGTGTCGGGTGGATCTTTACTGAGAGCAGAGAGCACCAGAAAGATGTTTACTTGTGTTTTATTGTCTAGGCCAAGACATTCAAGTGTGTGGTTAACAAACTATGGATAACCTTGAAAAGAATAGGAATTCCAGAACATTGCATTGTGTTCACAAGGAATTTGTGCACGGACCAAGAGACAGTTGTGTGAGCAGAACAAGGGACTACAACATGGTTTAAAATCATCGAAAGTGGGTGACAAGGTCATATTCTCTCACCCCACTTAATCTGTATGCTAACAAATAATCAGAAAAATGATACAACAAATAACAGATAAGTGGTATTATATGAAGAAGAATGTGGCATCAGGATTTTTTTTCTTTCGCATCACTGCCCTCTGGTGGGAGTAGGAAGCCCAGCCTCGCTCCTGGAGAGCTGCTGCTGGATTTGAACCGTCCACCCAGTGGGGCGCCGTCCCGCACGCGACCACTGCACCACCAGGGCTCAGCGTGGCATCAGAATTTAAAGAAGGCTTATTAATCAGCTGTAGAAAACACAACCTTGCTTACTAAAAGTAAGCAGGCCTCGAAGCACTGGCTGATGAAGATAAAAAATGGAAGCCTTCAGTACGGATTACCATCAATGTACGGAAAACCCAAATCGTCACAGCTGGACCAATGGGTGTCATGATGATAAACAGAAAAGACTGGCATGGTCAAGGATTCCGTCTTGCATGGATGCACAATCCAGGCTCCCGGAAGCTGCAGTTAAGAGCTCAAAGGAGGCTGAGCCCCGGTGGCGTAGTGGTTGTGTGCGGGACTGCAGCCCACAGGCTTGGTGGTTCAAATCCAGCAGCAGCTCTCCAGAAGCAAGGCTGGGCTTCCTACTCCCACCAGGGCAGTGATGCCCACCAAAAAAAAAATCACTAAAAAAAAGAGAGAGAGAGATCAAAGGATGCACTGCTTTGGTAAATCTGCTGCAAAAGACTCCTTCCAAGTGATGAAAACCAAGGATGTTACTTTGAGGACTAAGGTATGCCTGCCCCAAGCCATGGTATTTTATCCTCCTTTTTTTTTTAACAGCTTTATTGGCATATAATTCACATACCATACAATAGTTCAATACATGCCAAGCGATGGTATTTTCAATCATCTCATATGTATGTGAAAGTTGGCCATTGAATAGGGGTCTATCAGTGTAGTGCCATGCGCCTTGTCAATAAAGTGTCTTTCAGGGAGTGAGCAAAGAGAGGGAGTGTGTTTCCAGCCTCCAAGGAGGAAATACAAAAGTCCCCAGAATCCTCAAGGAAAGGCCCCGCCCACACAGAGACCTCATTGGCTAACGACCTGATTGACAGACTAGATTGACTGAATGGGTGCATTTGAATTGGAGTGTTGGCAAAGAACACTGAAAGTTCCTTGACTGCCAAGAGAACAAAGAGATCTGTCTTGGGAGAAGTACAGCCAAAACGTCCCTTAGAGGCAAGGATGGTGAGACTTTGCCTCGTGTGCTTTGAACATATTATCAGGAGAGACCAGGCCCTGGAAAAGGACAAGATGCTTGGTAAAGTAGAGGCATAGTGAAATAGAGGAAAACCCTTGTGTTAGTCTGGGTGGACTGCAGAAACAAATTCACAGACATGCTCACATGTGTCTGAAAAAGGGCTTTATACTGAAAAGCAGTTGACTATTGAAAAAAACATCCCAGCCTGGTCCAGATCAAGTGCACAAATCTGATATTAGCCCATATTTCTGAGACCAATCTATAAGTCCTCTTCAGACTCACGAAATTCATACAATGATGCCTGCCGAATGCAGGAAGATCACAGGCCAGTGGGTGTAAAGTCTTGTGGATCCAGTGGCATTATAAGCACCTCAGCGCTGGCAGGGGTCTCCGTGTGGCTCCTCCAGTTCCCAGGGCATGGGGTCTATCAGCATAGTGCCATGTGTCTTATCAATAAAGTGTCTCTCAGGGGGTGAGCAAAGAGAGACTGTTTCCAGCCTCCAAGGTGACAAAACTCCTGAAAATGATTCCACAGGGGCCTGAGCCCCGGTGGTGTAGTGGTTGAGTGCGGGACCGTGGCCCACAGGCTTGGTGGTTCAAATCCAGCAGCGGCTCTGCAGGAGCAAGGCTGGGTAGCCCCCACGACCACCAAAGGGCAGTGATGACCCCCCCAAAAAAAATGATTCCACAGGTGGCGTAGTGGTTGTGCGCGGGACTGTGGCCCACTGGATTGGAGTTTCAAATCCAGCAGCAAGGCTGGGCCTCCTACTTCCACCACCAGAGGGCAGTGATGCCCCAAAAACAAAAACAAAAGTCAAAAGACCTTGAACTATTTTTTTGTTTGTTTTTTAGGTTTTTGGGGGGAGGGCATCACTGCCCTCTGTTGGTCATGGGAGCTACCCAGCGCTGCTCCTGAAAGCTGCTGCTGGATTTGAACCACAAAGTCCCCAGGCCACACGCAATCCCGCACTCAACCACTTACTTCTTTTGTTGTTTTGTTTTGCTCTGTCTTGTTTTTGTGCTTTTTATTGTCTCTGCGTGTCTATCTAGATAAGGTAGGTGGAATAAACAATCTGGAGGAGAAAACAATGGGAATGATGGTTTGAGGGGGACATGGGAGAGGGGGAGGTGGGGGAAAGGAAATGGGTGTTAACAAACCCAGGGACAAGGAAATGACAAGTGATTCAAAATTGATGGCAAGGAGGGTGTAGGAGGCCTGGTTGGGTTTAATCAAGGGCAATGTAACCGAAATTACTGAAACCCAAATGAGGCTGAATATGATATTAGTACAAGAGGAAAGTAGAAAGAAATAGAGGAAAGAACTAGGAGGCAAAGGACATTGATAGGGGGCTAAATACAGGCATGCACATTTGTAAATATATATGACAATGGGGAACTAGATCTATGTACATATATTTAAAGGTTTAGTATTAAGGTAGCCGATGGATATTGGATCTCTACCCATGTACTCCCCCAATGGGAGAACACTTAGTTTTATTAACCTGGCATTCCATGATCCGATCGCTGAAGACATAAGTAAGTGTGGTGAAGAAAGCTGATGGTTCCTGGCTAGCAAAAGATATAGCCTCTGGGTTCTGAAAGGCCATCTAGCTGAGAAGCAACAAAGCCTGTGATAGGTTTCGATAGCATCAGGTATCAGGCATCAAAGACCCAGGACAAAAAAAAATCATATCATTGTGAATGAGGAGAAGTTCGGAGTGGAAACCCAAAGCCCATCTGTAAACAATTTGACAGTCCCTTACAGAAGGGTCCCTTACAGCAGGAGACGAGCCAGTCAGGGTGCAGTGAAGCACTAATGAAACATACAACTTTCCGCTAGTTCTTTAATGCTTCCTCCGCTGCCCACTGTCATGAATTGTTGCTTCTGGAGTACTGAGTTTGGGTTGAGAGTGATGGAAAAATTACACTGGTTAAGAGGAAGGTTGCGGGCTGAGTCCCGGTGGTGTAAGTGGTTGAGTGCAGGACTACAGCCTGCGGGCTTGGCGGTTCAAATCCAGCGGCGGCTCTCAGGAGAGGCACTGGGTAGCACCTACGACCACCAGAGGAAGATGCCCCCCAAAAAACAAACAAACCAAAAACAAACAAACAAAAGAGGAAGGTTGCACCCTATTATAAGTGTTATCATTACTTTTTACACCTGTAGAAAACTGATTTGGCCAAAGTGCGATATTCTTACAATGATTAAACCACCACCAAAAGAGTAGCTGCTTATGCACAACCAAACACTATGTGGTACCTGGTTTCTTGTCTTGGAGGCTTAGGACCTTGATATCATCAAGGCATCTTGGTTGATTGGCTTGAAAGCCTATTTTGTGCTTCTCTTCTACCTCCGAGCACACTGTACAGTGCCCCGAGTTTTAAATGCCTAGCCACTGAAGGCTAAGGTACAACTTTGTGGCTCCTTTTGCTGGAGCAATAGACGAAGGGTAGTCAGAAACAATAGGGGAAGTGGAATGTGTGGCCAATGATCTCCATCAGCAGCAGTCTCCTTTACCATGAGACCAGCGCTAGAGGGTGCCTGGCCACCTTACATTGTGAACAAAGATTCCATATTAGAATTCTAATTTTTTAAAAGTTGAGGGGGGGGGGAGGTAAAGGGGGAAGAACACAGAACAAAACTTAAAATTCTTCTGGAATCCAAACTTTTGGGGTCCATTGAGGCTGGATGAGCCTATAAACTCTTGCCCTGAAATAATCTTTAAATTATAAACCAAAAATACTAAACACTAAACAACAATCAAAAACACAAAACAGGAGTCACTGCTATCCAGCGGCACCACTAGCCCTTGGGCACAGTGGGCTTTTCATTGAGCTTACTGCAAGGTTGGGCGGTCAAAAGTAGTCATTCACCTTCCAGGAGAAAGATAAAACCTTCTGCTTCTGAAAAGATTACAACGTCTTGGAAACCCAAAGGGGTCATTTACTAGGGCCCCCTATACTCATTACACTGTCCTTATGTAGTCCTCTGTAGTCGTTAGGAGAAAATCGAACAATAGTTTAACTTAATGAGGAAAAATACCTGTCGTGTGCATTATGTTCTTTTAAGAATTATCTTTGTAGTTTTTTTTTTCCCTGCACTGTGTGATAGTAAGGCTTAGTCTGCCAACTAGGCCGATGGGAACACGTGGGCAGAGTTTAATCAGGTTGCAGCTTGATTGGAGGGCAAGGAGATGATGGCTTTCCAAGGCCTGCCCCCTCTCTTTTGCTCCCCGGTGATCCGACTGCTGCTAGAGCTAGTTCTTTGCCTCAACCGTGTGCTGCACTGCGTGTGGGTTAAGCCAACCCGTGGACCTTGTCACTAGAGCTTGCGGTTCCTTCGAGACCTGCTTCACCATGCTATTGGCTCCTAGTCAGCGTGAGCTTATGCATGAGACCATCCTGTCACCATGCATCACTCGAGTTCGAGACCCCCTTGGGGCCTGCTTCGCTAAGCTCTTGAGTTACTGGCTGTTGCTGAACCACCTTGCTGCCTGCTACCAGAGGGAAGACTCCACTGTCTGCTTCCTTGACCCTGGACCGGCAGCCCTTGTGAGTTGATGGATTTTCAGTATGTTAACTGTTCCATGAAAGTGAGTTGAACGGAGCCCTCTATACTGCTGCATCCCACCTTGCGGAATACATACATTTATAGATTCTTAAGAGTCCTGGTTGGCTGAGCCCCGGTGGCGTAGTGGTTGTGCGCGGGACTGCGGCCCACTGGGGTGGAGGTTCAATTCCAGCTCCCAGGAGCAAAGGCTGGGCCTCCTACTCCCACCACCTGAGGGCAGTGATGCCTAAAAAAAAAAAAAAAAAAAAAAAAGAGTCCTGGTTTTGTTTCTCCAGAGCACCCTGCCTAACGCACACTGCCTACTCAGTGCCAACTTATCATAACCCTATGTACAGCAGAATGGAACACCCGCCTGCCTTGTGCCAGTCTCACAATCTGGATACGTTTTAGCCCGTTGTTTCAGCCACTGGATTGAATCCAACTCTCTGAGGGTCTTGCTCTTTTTTTCTGCCCCTCTGCTTTACCAAATACGATATTCTCCTCCAGCACCTGGCCCCTCCTGATAACATGCCCAAAGTACACAAGACAAAGTCTTGCTAGTCTTCCTTCTAAGGAGCATTCGAGCACAGGCCAGACTTTTCTGGAAGCTCATGGTAGTGTCAATGTTCTTCAACAACACCTTCTTGGAAATGCCTCCGTTCTCCTCCCCTCTCCCTTAACTGCCCCGGCGCGTCTGCATGCACAGGAGGTGACTGAAAATGCCATGAGCCTGACTTCGGTCAGACATACATTTGTTAAAGAGGTCTTTCAAAGATACAGGAGCCCTGGCGGCAGCATGGTTAAGTGATGGGCTGTAAACGAAAAGGTCAGCTGTGTGAAACCCCCAGCCACGCCGAAGGAGAAAGACGAGACGTTCCACTTCTGGAAGGAGTTGCAGTCTTGCAGACTCACAGAGGCAGCTCTCCCCGGTCCTCTGGACTCCATGGGTCGGCACCGACCTGATGGCAGGAAGTTTGGTCTTTTGATTTGCAATGTCATTTGGTTTCTTGACGGCTGCTTCCATGACTGTTAATTGTGGACCCAAGTCAAACGAGATCCTGGACTACGTCAATCTTTTCTCTGTTTCTCAGGACGTTGTCTGTCCACCGGGCCCAGTCGTGAGGCTTTTTGTTTTCTTTTACATTGTGATGTGATTCACACGGATGGTGGTCGTCTTTGATCTTCGCGAGCGAGTGAGGCCTCTTGATGTCCAGCAAGCAAGGCTGGCATCTACGTATCAGGTTGTTCCTCCCTCCCATCCTAAGGTCGCCCTCTTCTTCCTATACTCCACCGTCTTGAATGGTTGGTTCAGTATGCAGATTAAACAAGTATGGTGAAAGGAGACAAGCCTGACAAACATTTTCCCTGATTCCCTCGTTCTGTGGTCATGATTGTCTGTAGATAGCCTGTACAGGTTCTGCACCAGTACAGTGAAGGGATCTGGAATTCCCACTTCCCAACGGTATCCCAAGTTTGTTCTGACACACATAGCTGAATGCAGCTAGACATCTTCCTGGTGTCCTTCGCTTTAGCCACAGTTCATCTGCGATCAGCAGAGATATCCCTCAGCGTATGTCCTCATCTGACTTGAATTTCTGGCAGGCTGATGTATGGCTGCAATGATTTTTTTTTTCCACAAAATTTTACTTGCTTATGATACTAGTGTCATTGTGTGCTAGTTTTCACCTTCTGGTGGGCCACCTTTCTTGGACGGGCCCCCAGATCTTGTCAGGGACTAGTGAAAGCCCCCAGTGCCGCATCGGTCTATTGACACATTGCCATCTGTACTTTGT
>PVJH01030398.1:0-24857 GCA_004026705.1 Nesogale talazaci
TTAGTTAGTATTTCTCACACCACAGAAACACATTGAAAATTTCGTACGAAGCGGGTATGGAACTTGCAGGAAAACTGTTTTCTGAAACAGAGGTTCCACGTTACAGTGTATTGCGGAATCATTCGTGTATCTTCCTTTGTCTCACAGTCACACAGGCATAAATGCAGCATTTTCATTAGTTTTGTCTTTTAACCTTATGTGGGTTTTCATAGTGCTCCAGCTCTCTCTATACACAGTGTTTTCAAGCGATTTCTCTGCACTCTCCAATGACATTCACTGTGTGTTTCAGATTTGTGAGTTTTCCTTTAGGAAAGGTATAGCTTCGCTCGAGAATGCTCGTATTAAGTAAGTATTTCTCACGCCACAGAAACACACTGAAAATTTCGTACGAAGCGGTTATGGAACTTGCAGGAATCTTGTTTGCTCAAACAGAGGTTCCACGTTACAGTGTTTTGGGGAATCATTCGTGTATCTTCCTTTCACAGTCACACAGACATGAATGCAGCATTTTCATTAGTGTTGTCGTTTAGCCTTATGTGGGTTTTCATATGGCTCCAGCTCACACTTTACACGGTGTTTTCAAGCGATCTCTCTGCACTCTCCAATGACAGTTTCACTGTGTGTGTCAGATTGGTGAGTTTTCCTTTAGGAAAGGTATAGCTTCGCTCGAGAATGCTCTTATTTAGTTAGTATTTGTCACACCAGAAAAAGACAATGAAAATTTCATACGAAGTGGGTATGGAACTTGCAGGCATCTTGTTTTCTCAAACAGAGTTTCCACGTTACAGTGTATTGGGGAATCATTCGTGTATCTTCCTTTCACAGTCACACAGACATGAATGCAGCATTTTCATTAGTGTTGTCTTTTAGCCTTATGTGGGTTTTCATAAGGCTCCAGCTCACACTTTACACGGTGTTTTCAAGCGATTTCTCTGCACTCTCCAATGACAGTTTAACTGTGTGTGTCAAATTGGTGAGTTTTCCTTTAGGAAAGGTATAGCTTCGCGCGAGAATGCTCTTATTTAGTTAGTATTTGTCACACCACAGAAACACATTGAAAATTTCATACGAAGTGGGTATGGAACATGCAGGCATCTTGTTTTCTCAAACAGAGTTTCCACGTTACAGTGTATTGGGGAATCATTCGTGTATCTTCCTTTGTCTCACAGTCACCCAGACATAAATGCATCATTTTCATTATTGTTCTCTTCTAACCTTATGTGGGTTTTCATAGCGCTCCAGCTCTCTCTTTACACAGTGTTTTCAAGCGATTTCTCTGCACTCTCCAATGACAATAGCACTGTGTGTTTCAGATTGGTGAGTTTTCCTTTAGGAAATGTATAGCTTCGCTTGAGAATGCTCTTATTTAGTTAGTATTTCTCACACCACAGAAACACATTAAAATTTCGTACGAAGCAGCTATGGAACTTGAGTAATCTTGTTTGCTCAAACAGAGGTTCACGTTACAGTGTATTGGAGAATCATTCGTGTATCTTCCTTTCACAGTCACACAGACATGAATGCAGAATTTTCATTAGAGTTGTCTTTTAGCCTTATGTGGGTTTTCATATCGCTGCAGCTGACTCTTTACACAGTGTTTTCAAGCGATTTCTCTGCACTCTCCAATGACAGTTTCACTGTGTGTTTCAGATTGGTGAGTTTTCCTTTAGGAAAGGTATAGCTTCGTGCGAGAATGCTCTTATTTAGTTAGTATTTGTCACACCAGAAAAAGACATTGAAAATTTCATACGAAGTGGGTATGGAACTTGAGTAATCTTGTTTGCTCAAACAGAGTTTCCACGTTACAGTGTATTGGGGAATCATTCGTGTATCTTCCTTTGTCTCACAGTCACCCAGACATAAATGCATCATTTTCATTATTGTTCTCTTCTAACCTTATGTGGTTTTACATAGCGCTCCAACTCTCTCTTTACACAGTGTTTTCAAGCGATTTCTCTGCACTCTCCAATGACAATAGCACTGTGTGTTTCAGATTGGTGAGTTTTCCTTTAGGAAAGGTATAGCTTCGCTTGAGAATGCTCTTATTTAGTTAGTATTTCTCACACCACAGAAACACACTGAAAATTTCGTACGAAGCGGGTATGTAACTTGCAGTAATCTTGTTTGCTCAGAGGTTCCACGTTACAGTGTATTGGGGAATCATTCGTGTATCTTCCTTTCACAGTCACACAGACATGAATGCAGCATTTTCATTAGTGTTGTCTTTTAGCCTTATGTGGGTTTTCATATCGCTGCAGCTGACTCTTTACACAGTGTTTTCAAGCGATTTCTCTGCACTCTCCAATGACAGTTTCACTGTGTGTTTCAGATTGGTGAGTTTTCCTTTAGGAAAGGTATAGCTTCGCTCGACAATGCTCTTATTTAGTTAGTATTTCTCACACCACAGAAACACACTGAAAAGTTCGTACGAAGTTGCTATGGAACTGGCAGGAATCGTTTTCTCAAACAAAGCTTCCACGTTATAGTGTATTGGGGAATCATTCGTGTATCTTCCTTTGTCTCACAGTCATACAGACATGAATGCAGCATTTTTATTAGTGTTGTCTTTTAACCTCATGTGGGTTTTCATAGCGCTCCAGCTCTCTCTTTACACAGTGTTTTCAAGCGATTTCTCTGCACTCTCCAATGACATTCACTGTGTGTTTCAGATTTGTAAGGTTTTCCTTTAGGAAAGGTATAGCTTCGCTCGAGAATGCTCTTATTTAGTTAGTATTTCTCACACCAGAGAAACACACTGATAATTTCGTACGAAGCGGGTATGGAACTGGCAGGAATCTTGTTTGCTCAAACAGAGTTTCCACGTTACAGTGTATTGGGGAATCATTCGTGTATCTTCCTTTCACAGTCACACAAACATGAATGCAGCATTTTCATTAGTGTTGTCTTTTAGCCTTATGTGCGTTTTCATAGCGCTCCAGTTCACTCTTTACACAGTGTTTTCAAGCGATTTCTCTGCACTCTCCAATGACAGTTTCACTGTGTGTTTCAGATTGGTGAGTTTTCCTTTAAGAAAGGTATAGCTTCGCTCGACAATGCTCTTATTTAGTTAGTATTTCTCACACCACAGAAACACACTGAAAATTTTGTATGAAGCGGCTAAGGTACTTGCAGGAACCGTTTTCTCAAACAGAGGTTCCACGTTACAGTATATTGGGGAATCATTCGTGTATCTTCCTTTGTCTCACAGTCATACAGATATGAATGCAGCATTTTCATTAGTGTTGTCTTTTAACCTTATGTGGGTTTTCATAGGGCTCCAGCTCTCTCGTTACACAGTCTTTTTAAGCGATTTCTCTGCACTCTCCAATGACTGTTTCACTGTGTGTTTCAGATTGGTGAGTTTTCCTTTAGGAAAGGAATAGCTTCGCTCGAGAATGCTCTTATTTAGTTAGTATTTCTCACAGCACAGAAACACACTGAAAATTTCGTACGAAGCAGGTATGGAACTTGCAGGAATCTTGTTTACTCAAACAGAGGTTCCCCGTTACAGTGTATTGGGGAATCATTCGTGTATCTTCCTTTCACAGTCACACAGACATGAATGCAGCATTTTCATTAGTGTTGTCTTTTAGCCTTATGTGGGCTTTCATATCTCTCCAGCTCACTCTTTACACGGTGTTTTCAAGCGATTTCTCTGCACTCTCCAATGACAGTTTCACTGTGTGTTTCAGATTGGTGAGTTTTACTTTAGGAAAGGTATAGCTTCGCCCGAGAATGCTCTTATTTAGTTAGTATTTCTCACACCACAGAAACACATTGAAAATTTTGTATGAAGCGGGTATGGAACTTTCAGGAATCTTGTTTGCTCAAACAGAGGTTGCACGTTACAGTGTATTGGGGAATCATTCGTGTATCTTCCTTTGTCTCACAGTCACACAGACATGAATGCAGCATTTTCATTAGTGTTGTCTTTTAACCTTATGTGTGTTTTCCTAGCGCTCCAGCTCTCTCTTTACACAGTGTTTTCATGTGATTTCTCTGCACTCTCCATTGACAATTTCACTGTGTGTTTCAGATTTGTGAGTTTTTCCTTTAGGAAAGGTATAGCTTCCCTCGAGAATGCTTTTATTTAGTTAGTATTTCTCACACCACAGAAACACATTGAAAATTTCGTACGAAGCGGGTATGGAACTTGCAGGAATCTGTCTTTCTCAAACAGAGGTTCCACGTTACAGTGTATTGGGGAATCATGCGTGTATCTTCTTTTGTCTCACAGTCACACAGACATGAATGCAGCATTTTCATTAGTGTTGTCTTTTAACCTTATGTGGGTTTGCATAGCGCTCCAGCTCTCTCTTTACACAGTGTTTTCGAGCGATTTCTCTGCCCTCTCCAATGTCAGTTTCACTGTGTGTTTCAGATTGGTGAGTTTTCCTTTAGGAAAGGTAAAGCCTTGCTCGAGAATGCTCTTATTTAGTTAGTATTTCTCACACCACAGAAACACATTGAAAATTTCGTACGAATGGGTATGGAACTTGCAGACATCTTGTTTTCTCAAACAGAGGTTCCACGTTACAGTGTATTGGGGAATCATTCGTGTATCTTCCTTTGTCTCACAGTCACACAGACATGAATGCAGCATTTTCATTAGTGTTGTCTTTTAACCTTATGTGGGTTTTCATAGCCCTCCAGCTCTCTCTTTACACAGTGTTTTCTAGCGATTTCTCTGCACTCTCCAATGACAGTTTCACTGTGTGTTTCAGATTGGTGAGTTTTCCTTTAGGAAAAGTATAGCTTCGCTTGAGAATGCTCTTATTTAGTTAGTATTTCTCACACCTCAGAAACACATTGAAAATTTCATACGAATCGGGTATGGAACTTGCAGGAATCTTGTTTTCTCAAACAGAGGTTCCATGTTACAGTGTATTGGGGAATCATTCATGTATCTTCCTTTGTCTCACAGTCCCACAGACATGTACATGTGCATGGGCGTACGCGTATACATATACATATATACACATATATAAAAGAACAAAAAATTAAGGCAGTATGGTATTCAAAGACAGGTAAGATCATTCATTATGTTTGTCAACCTAAGGCAGAACCTCGTCGCTTGAAGGAGTAGGTTTAATGAAGGTAAGCCATTCATAAGTTAATGACAACCTAAGGCAAGCAGTCTCTTCTCATATATATACATATATTTATATATGTATAGTACAGAAATTAAAGCAGGCTGGTAGTCAAAGTTGGTTAAGTTCATTAATGCTGTTTGATAACCTTACACAGAACCTCTTCGCTTGCGGGAGTAGGTTTGATGATGTGTAAGACATTCATGAGTTACTGACAACCTAAGACAGGCACAGCCTTTGTGTATATGTGTGTGTATACATATATATATACATATATATATATTCCAGAAATAAAATCAGCCTGGTATTCAAAGACTGGAAAGTTCATTAATTATGTTTGTCAATCTAAGACAGAACTTAATCACTTGGAGGAGTAGGTTTGATGACATGTAAAATATTCATAAATTAATAACAACTTCAGACAGCCACAGTCTTTGCTCATGTAAAAAATTAATGTGTATATATATATGTAAAACCCAGAAATTAAAGCAGCGTAGTAGTCAATGGCAGACTAGTTCATTGATTATGTTTGTCAATCTAAGACAGAGTCTGCTCGCTTAGAGGAATAGGTTTGAATACAGGTAAGACATTCATAAGTTGCTGACAAACTAAGACAGGCAGAGTCTTTGCTCATATATAAATATAAATATACTACACATATACACATACACATATACATACACACATACACTTACACATTAATATACATATGCGTATACACATACACATGGACACACAGACATATATACACATATATGTGCTTGTGCCTGTGCATGTACATGTACATATAAATATAATTACAAATATAGATATAAATATAAATATAAATATATATATAAGACTAAGAAATTAAGGCAGCATGATATTCGAAGATGGGTAAGATAATTCGCTACCTTTACCACCTAAGACAGAACCTAGTCGCTTGAAGGAGTAGGTTTAATGAAGGTTAGCCATTCAAAAGTTAATGAAAAACTAAGGCAGGCACAATCTTTGCTTTTATATATATATATATACATATATACATATATATACACACATATGTGTGTAAATATTTATATTTATATATATATATGTATAACGCAGAACTTAAAACAGGCTGGTAGTCAAAGACAGTTAAGTTCATTAATTATTTTTGTCCACCTTACACTGAAACTATTCGCTTGGAGGAGTAGGTTTGATGGTGGGTAAGACATTCATGAGTTACTGACAACATATGACAGGCACAATCTTTGCTCATATATATATACACATATATACATATATATGTACATCCCAGAAATAAAAGCAACCTGGTAGGCAAAGAGTGTTAGTATATTAAATATGTTTATCAATCTAAGACAGAACTTATTCATTTGGAGGAGGAGTTTGATGATGTGTAAGACATTCATAAATTAATGACAACCTCAGACAGCCACAGTTTTTGCTCATATATATAAATGTATATTTATATATATACATATACAAAATGCAGAAATTAAAGCAGCCTTGTAGTGAAGGGTAGATAAATTCATTATTTATATTTGTCAAACTGAGCATAACCTACTCGCTTAGAGGAGTAGTTTTGAGTACCAGAAAGATATTCATAAGTTTCTGACAAAAGAAGACAGGCACAGTCTTTGCTCAAGTATAAATATATGTAAGGGTAAATGTAAATATTAATATACACATACATACATATAAACATACAAACATACACATAAATGTACACATACACATACATATAGACACACATACATGTAGACATATATACATATACACGCATGCGCATATAAGTATAGATTTGAAATAGATATAGATATGGGTATTGATATAGTGATATAGATATAGATATTGATATGAAAATAAAAATAAATATGACTATAAATATAAAAATAATTTTAACTATAGTTATAACTATAAGTAAAACTATAAACATTAATAATGATATTAATATAAATGACTGAGAAATTAAGTTAGTGTGATATGCGAAGATGGGTAAGATTATTCATTATGTTTGTCAACCTACGAGAGAACATAGTCACTTGAGGAGTACGTTTAATGAAGGTAAGCCCTTCGTAAGTTAATAACAACCAAAGACAGGAACAGTCTCTGCTCATATATATATACATATGTATATGTATATATTTATATATGTATAACACAGAAATTAGGAGGATAGTTGCTTGAGGAAAGTAGAACACCATTCAAATATTTTATTTATTTCGTCTGAAGATATCAATGGGTCGGGTGTTGTGTGCGATAAAACCCCTAATTAAAAGTATTCTAGAACGAACCTACACTTTTCTTTGAGTAAAACTCACCAATCCCCAGAACTAAGGGTGAAAATGTGAGATTGGAGAGGACTGAAATATCTCATGAAAAAGGCTGTGTAAACTCAGAGCAGGAGCGCTCTGAAAAACCACATGAGGTTGTAAGACAATAATAATGAAAATGTGGCCAGAATGGACGTATTGCTGTGAGACAAAGCAAGGTACACAACTTAGTTTCCATTAGGCACTACCGAGGATAGCTGTTTGAGAAAAGAAATATGGTGCAAATTCCTTGTTGATTTTGGCAGAACATAGCAATGGGTCACATACAGAGTGGGAAATCACCCCTAGTAAATAGCATTCATGAGGGAACCAACAACTTTCCTGGAGCTAATCTCACCAATCTAGAACTGTGAGTGAACTGTGAGATTGGAGAGTAGAGAAAAATCTCAGGAAAAAGGCAGTGCAAACTCAGAGCTGGAGTTCTCTGAGAAACCACATGAAACCTCATGTGGAAGACAGCACTAATGAAAATGCTGCCTGGATGCATGCATTACTATGACACAAAGAAAGTACACAACTGAGATTACAATAGGAACTGCTCTTTGAGGAAACAAGAACACCATACAAATATCTAATTCATTTTGTCCGAAGATATCAGATGTGGCATATGCGATAAAACCACTAATAGCCTTCTAGAATGAACCTACACTTTTCCTTGAGTTAAATTCACAAATCTCCAGAACTGAGGGTGAAAATGTGAGATCGGAGAGTATTGAAATATGTCATGAAAAAGGCTGTGTAAACTTAGTACAGGAGCACTCTGAAAACCGACATGAATTTGGAAGACAATAGTAATGAAAATGCTGCCAGGATGGATGTATTGCTGTGAGACAAAGCAAAGTACACAAGTGAGTTTCCATTAGGCTCTACAGAGGATAGCTGGTTGAGGAAAGAAACATGGTGCAAATTCCTTGTTGATTTTGGCAGAATATATCAATGGATCTTGTATTGTGTAGGAAATCACCCCTAGTTAATAAGATTCAAGAGCTGACTAACAACTTTCCTGGAGCTATTCTAACCAATCTAGAACTGTAGGTGAAACAGTGATATTGGAGAATGCTGAAAAGTGCCATGAAAATCCCTATGTAAAATCAGGGGAGGAGCCCTGTGAAAAACGACATGGGTTTGGAAGACAATAGTAATGAAAATGCTGCCTTGATCGATGTATTATCCTGCCTTGTCGGATGTATTACTGTGACATAAAAAAGGTACCCAACTGAGATTCCAATATAGCTCTAAGGAGGAAATGCTCTTTGAGGAAACAAGAACACAATTTAAATATCACATTCATTTCATCTGAAGATATCAATGGGTCTCATGTCGTGTGCGATATAACCCCAAATTAATAGCATTCTAGAATGAACCAACACTTTTCCTTGAGTTAAACTCACCAATCTCCAAACTGAGCATGAAAATGTGAGATTGGAGAGTACTGAAAAAATCTCATGAAAAACTCTATGTAAAATCAGAGCGGGAGCACTCAGAAAAAGAACATAAGTTTGGAAAACAAAACTAATGAAAATGCTGCCTTGACGGATGTATGACCGTGACACAAAACAAGGTACACAACTGAGTTTCCAGTAGGTCTAAGGAGGAACCGCTGTTTAAGGAACCAAAAACACCATTCCAATACCTTATTCATTTCGTCTGAAGATATCAATGGGTCTGGTGTCGTGTGCGATAAAACCCCTAATTAATAGCCTTCTAGAACGAACCTACACTTTTCCCTGATTTAAACTCACCAATCTCCAGAACTAAGGGTGAAAATGTGAGATTGCTGAGTACTGAAATATCTCATGGCAAAGGCTGTGTAAACTCAGAGCAGGAGCTCTCTGTAAAACCACATGAGGTTGGAAGACAATGGTAATGAAAATGCTGCCAGGATGCATGTTATTGCTGTGAAACAAATCAAGGTACATAACAGAGTTTCCATTAGGCTCTACCAAGGATAGCTGTTTGAGGACAGAAACACGGTGCAAATTCCTTATTGATTTTGGAAGAACATATCAATGGGTGTCATATAGAGTGGGAAATCACACCTAGTTAATAGCATTCAAGAGGGAACCAACAACTTTCCTGGAGCTAATCTCACCAATCTAGAACTGGGAGTGAAACTGTGAGATTGGAGAGTACAGAAAAATCTCAGGAAAAACGCAGTGTAAACTCAGAGCAGGAGCTCTCTGAAAAACCACATGAGGTTGGAAGACAATGGTAATGAAAATGCTACCTGGATGCTTGTATTACTGTGACACAAAACAAGGCACACAACTGAGTTTCCAATAGACTCTAAGGAGGAATCGCTCTTTGAGGAAACAAGAAAACCATGCAAATATCTTATTCATTTGGTCTGAAGATATCAATGGGTTTCGTGTCATATGCAATATATCCCCTAATTAATATCATTCTAGAATGAACCAATACTTTTCCTTGAGTTAAATTCACCAATCTCCAGAACTGAGGGTGAAAATGTGAGCTTGGAGATTACTGAAATATCTCATGAAAAAGACTGAGTAAACTCAGAGCAGGAGCAATCTGAAAATCCACATGAAGTTGCAAGACAATAGTAATGAAAATGCTGCGAGGATGGATGTATTACTGTGAGACAAAGCAGGTGCACAACTGAGTTTCCATGAGGCTCTACCGAGGATAGCTGTTTGAGGAAAGAAACATGGTGCAAATTCCTTGTTGATTTTGGCAGAACATATCAATGGGTCTCAATAGTGTGGTTAATCACCCCTAGATAATAGCATTCAAGAGGGAACAAACAACTTTCTTGGAGCAAATCTCATTGAATCTAGAACTGTGAGTGAAACTGTGATCTTGGTGAGTACTAAAATATCTCATGAAAGAGCTGTGTAAACTCAGAGCAGGAACTCTCTGAAAACCACATGAGGTTGGAAGACAATAGTAATGAAAATGCTGTCTTGATGGATGTTTTACCGTGACACAAAACAAGGTACACAACTGAGATTCTGACCCGTCCTGCAGGTCATGAACGTGGTGTCCCGGTTCAGAGGCCTGAAACGAAGATGGGCAGACGATGCAAAGAATGGAGACAATACAGGAGTCTGATCAAGTCTCTTTTATTCAAAGAAAAGGCTCAAGTTATAAAGGGTATACTGGAAGGGGGGTTACACAGAAAAGGAGATATCTGTTAATGTCTTACTGCTGACTAAGTCAGTGTCAGCATGCCCTGCAGGGTCCTAGATAAACCTATAAGTCCTTAGTATTTATGGCCAGTTTGGAATGCAAAAACCACCTAATCAGAATAAATAGCGCCTGTGGTGGCAGAGTGAAAATTTACAGAGATCAGGCAATAAAGATTGAGACAATGGCCAGGCCTTAATGACTCCAGACAGGCATGGCCTGGCCTCATGGCTCTGGTCAGGCAAAGTTATGGCCGGGCCTGTCGGCCCCGGGCAAGATTTCAATAGGCTCTAAGGAGGAACCGCTGTTTGAGGAAATGAGAACACCATTCAAATATCTTATTCACTTCATCTGAAGGTACCAATGGGTCTCATGTTATGTGCGATATAGCCCCTAATTAATAGCCTTCTGGAATGAATCTACACTTATCCTTGAGTTAGACTCACCTACCTCCAAAACTGAGGGTGAAAATATGAGATTGGAGCGTACTGAAATGTCACATGAAAAACACTGTGTAAACTCAGAGCAAGAGCACTCTGAAAAACCACATGAGGTTGGAAGACAATAGTAATGAAAATGCTGCCAGGATGGATGTATTGCTGTATGACAAAGCAAGGTACACAACTGAGTTTCCATGAGGCTCGACAGAGGATAGCTGTTTGAGGAAAGAAGAACACGGTGCAGATTCCTTGTTGATTTTGGCAGAATATATCAATGGGTGTCCTATAGTATGGGAAATAACCACAAGTTAATGGCATTCAAGAGGGAAGCAACAACTTTCCTGGAGCTTATCTCACCAAGCTAGAACTGTGAGTGAAACTGTGAGATTGCACAGTACTGAAAAATCTCATGAAAAACTCTATGTAAAATCTGAGCAGGAGCACTCTGAAAAACCGCATGAGGTTGGAAGACAATAGTAATGAAAATGCTGCCTTGATGGATGAATTATCCTGACACAATACCAGGTACACAACTGAGGTTTCAATAGGCTCTAAGGAGGAACTGCCATTTGAGGAAAGAAGAACACCATGCAAATACCTTATTCATGTCATCTGAAGATATCAATCAATGTGTCTAAATTCGTGTGTGATATAACCCCGACTTAATAGTCTTCTAGAATGAACCTACACTTTTCCTTGAGTAAAACTCACCAATCTGAAGAACTGAGGGTGAAAATGTGAGATTGGAGAGGACTGAAATATCTCATGACAAAAGCTGTGCAAACTCAGAGCAGGAGCCCTCTGAAAAACTACATGAGGTTGGAAGAAAATAGTAATGAAAATGCTGCCAGGATGGATGTATTACTGTGAAACAAAGCAAGGAAAACAACTGATTTTCCATTAGACTCTATGGAGGAAAACTGTTTGAGGAAAGAACAAGGTGCAAATTCCTTGTTGATGTTGGCAGAGAATATCAATGGGTCTTGTATTGTGTGGGAAATCACTCCTAGTTAATAGCATTCCAGAGTGAACCAACAACTTTCCTGGAGCTAATCTCACCAATCTAGAAATGTAAGTGAAACTGTGAGAATGGAGAATACTGAAAAATCTCAGGAAAAACGCTATGTAAAATCAGAGCAGGAGCAGTCTGAAAAACCATATAAGGTTGGAAGACAATACTATTGGATATGTTGCCTTGATGAATGTATTACCTTGACAGAAAACAAGGTACACTGTTTCCTATATGCTCTAACAAGGAACCACACTTTGAGGAAACAAGAACACAATTCAAATATGTTATTCATTTCGTCTGTAGATATAATAGGTTTCATGTTGTGTGCGATATAACTCCTAATCAATAGCATTCTAGAAGGAACCAACACTTTTCACTGAGTTAAACTCACCAATCTCCAGAACTGAAGGTGAAAATGTGAGATAAGAGAGTACAGAAATATCTCATGAAAAAGGCTGTGTAACTCAGAGCAGGAGTGCTCTGAAAAACCACATGAGGATGGAAGACAATGGCAATGAAAATGCTGCCAGGATGGATGTATTGCTGTGAGACAAAGCAAGGTACACACAAGGTACACAAAGCAAGGTACACAAGTTTCCATTAGGCTTTACAGAGGATAGCTGTCTGAGGAAAGAAACACGGTGCAAATTTGTTGTTGATTTTGGCAGAATATATCATTGGGTCTCGTATAGAGGGAAAAATCACCCCCAGTTAGCATTCAAGAGGGAACCAACAACTTTCCTGGAGCTAATCTCACCAATCTAGACCTGTGAGTGAAACTGTGAGATTGGAGAGTACAGAAAAATCTCAGGAAAAACGCAGTGTAAACTCAGAGCAGGAACTCTCTGAAAAACCACATGAGGTTGGAAGACAATAGTTATGAAAATGCTCCCTGGATGCATGAACTACTGTGACACAATACCCAGTACACAACTGAGACTCCAATAGGCTCTAAGGAGGAACCGCTGTTTAAGGAAACAAGAACACCATTCAAATACCTTATTCATTTCGTCTGAAGATATCAATGGGTCTCGTGTCATATTCGATATATCCCCTAATTAATAGCATTCTGGAACGAACCAACACTTTTCCTTGAGTTAAAATCACCAATCTCCAGAACTGAGGGTGAAAATGTGAGATTGGAGAGAACTGAAATATCTCATGAAAAACGCTGTGTAAACTCAGAACAAGGGCACTCTGAAAATCCACATGAAGTTGGAAGACAATAGTAATGAAAATGCTGCCAGGAAGGATGTATTACTGTGAGACAAAACAAGATACACAACTGAGTTTTCATGAGGCTCTAACGAGGATAGCTGTTTGAGGAAAGTAACACTATGCAAATTCCTTGTTGATTTTGGCAGAACATATCAGTGGGTCTTGTATAGTGTGGGAAATCACCCCTAGTGTATTGCATTCAAGAGAGAACCTACAACTTTCCTGGAGCTAATCTCACCAAATCTAGAACTGTGAGTGAAACTGTGAGATTGGAGGGTATTGAAAAATCTCAGAAAAATGCTGTGTAAACTCAGAGCAGGAGCTCTCTGAAAAACCACATGAGGAGGGGAGACAATAGTAATGAAAATGCTTCCTTGATTGATGTATTACCATGACACAAAATAAGGTACACAACTGAGATTCTGACCCGTCCCGCAGGTCATCAATGTGGTGTCCCAGGTCAGAGGTCTGTAAACAAGCATGGGAAGGGGACGCAGAGAATGGAGACAAGACAGGAGTCTGATCAAATCTCGTTTATTCAAAGACAAGCTCAAGTTATATAGGGTGTAGTGGGAAGGGGGTTACACAGGAAAAGGAGGTATCTGTTAATATCTTACTGCTGACTATGTCAATGTCAGCATGCCCTGCAGGGTCCTAGATAAACCTAAAAGTCCTTAGTATTTATGGCCAGTTTGGAATGCAAAAACCACCTAATCAGAACAAATAGAGATTATGGTGACAGAGTGAAAATTCACAGAGCTCAGACAATAAAGAGTGAGACATTTCCTACACCTCAGTGACTCCAAACAGGCAAAGCTATGCAGCACTCTGAAAAACCACGTGAAGTTGGAAGACAATAGTAATGAAAATTCTGCCAGGATGGATGTATTACTGTGAAACAAAGCAAGGATCACAACTGCTTTTCCATTAGGCTCTATGGAGGACAACTGCTTGAGGAAAGAAGAACACGGGGCAAATTCCTTGTTGATTTTGACAGAACATATCAGTGGGTCTTGTATTGTGTGGGAAATCACCCCTAGTTAATAGCATTCATGAGGGAACCAACAACTTTCTGGAGCTAAGCTCACCAATCTAGAACTGTGAGTGAAACTGTGAGATTAGAGAATACTGAAAAATCTCATGAAAAAGTCTATGTAAAATCATTGCAGGAGCAGTCTGAAAAATCACATGAGGTTGGAAGACAATTCTAATGAAAATGCTGCCTTGATGGATTTATTACCGTGACAGAAATCAAGGTACACAACTGAGTTTCCAATAGGTTCTAAAGAGGAACCGCTCTTTGAGGAAACAAGAACACCATTCAAATATCTTCTTCATTTGATCTGAAGCTATAATGGGTCTCGTGTCATGTGAGATATAACCACTAATTAATAGCATTCTAGAAGGAACCAACACTTTTCGCTGAGTTAAACTCACCAATCTCCAGAAGTGAGGGTGAAATGTGACATTGGAGAGTACTGAAATATCTCATGAAAAAAGCTGTGTAAACTCAGAGCAGGAACAATCTGAAAATACTACATGAGGTTGGAAGACAATAGTAATGAAAATGTTGCCAGGATGGGTGTATTTCTGTGAGACACAGCAAGGTACACAACTGAGTTTCCATGAGGCCCTACAGAGGATAGCTGTCTGAGGAAAGAAACACGGTGCAAATTCCTTGATGGTTTTGGGAGAACATAACATTGGGTCTCATACAGAGGGAAAAATCACCCCCAGTTAGCATTCAAAAGGGAACCAACAACTTTCCTGGAGCTAATCTCACCAATCTAGACCTGTGAGTGAAACTGTGAGATTGGAGAGTACAGAAAAATGTCAGGAAAAAGGAAGTGTAAACTCAGAGCAGGAGCTCTCTGAAAAGCCACATGAGGTTGGAAGAGAATAGTAATGAAAATGCTCCCTGGATGCATGAACTACTGTGACACAATACCCAGTACACAACTGAGATTCCAATAGGCTCTAAGGGGAATCGCTGTTTGAAGAAACAAGAACACCATCCAAATACCTTATTCATTTTGTCTGAAGATATTAATGGGTCTCGTGTTGTATGCGATATATCCCCTAATTAATGGCATTCTGGAACGAACCAACACTTTTCCTTGAGTTAAATTCACCAATCTCCAGAACTGAGGGTGAAAATGTGAGATTGGAGAGAACTGAAATATCTCATGAAAAATGCTGTGTAAACTCAGAGATGGAGCACTCTGAAAAACCACATGAGGTTGGAAGACAATAGTAATGAAAATGCTTCCTGGATGCATTAACTACTGTGACACAATACCAAGTACACAACTGAGATTCCAATAGGCTCTAAGGAGGAACCGCTGTTTAAGGAAACAAGAACACCATCCAAATACTTTATTCATTTCGTCTGAAGATACCAATGGGTCTCGTGTTGTATTCGATATATCCCCTAATTAACAGCATTCTAGAACGAACCAACACGTTTTCTTGAGTTAAAATCACCAATCTCCAGAACTGAGGGTGAAAATGTGAGATTGGAGAGTACTGAAATATCTCATGAAAAACGCTGTGTAAACTCAGAACAAGGGCACTCTGAAAATCCACATGAAGTTGGAAGACAATAATAATGAAAATGCTGCCAGGATGGATGTATTACTGTGAGACAAAACAAGGTAGACAACTGAGTTTCCATGAGGCTCTAACTAGGATAGCTGTTTGAGGAAAGAAACACTATGCAAATTCCTTGTTGATGTTGGCAGAACATATCAATGGGTCTTGTATAGTGTGGGATATCACCCCTAATTTATTGCATTCAAGAGAGAACCTACAACTTTCCTGGAGCTAATCTCACCAAATCTAGAACTGTGAGTGAAACTGTGAGATTGGAGATTACTGAAAAATCTCATGAAAAACTCTATGTGAAATCAGAGCAGGAGCACTCTCAAAAAGCACATGAGGTTGAAAGACAATAGTAATGAAAATGCTTCCTTGATTGATGTATTACCGGGACACAATACCAGGTACACAACTGAGATTCCAATAGGATCTAAGGAGGAACCGCCATTTGAGGAAAGAAGAACACCATGCAAATACCTTAATCATTTTGTCTGAAGATATCAATCAATGGGCCTAATGTCGTGTGTGATATAACCCCGACTTAAAAGCCTTCTAGAACGAACCGACACTTTTCCTTGAGTAAAACTGACGAATCTGAAGAACTGAGGGTGAATATGTGAGATTGGAGAGTACTGAAATATCTCATGAAAAAGCCTGTGTAAACTCAGAGCAGGGGCACTCTCAAAAACCACATGAAGTTGGAAGACAATAGTAATGAAAATGCTGCCAGGATGGATGTATTACTGTGAAACAAAGCAATGTACACAACTGAGTTCCCATTAGGCTCTATGGAGGAAAACTGCTTGAGGAAAGAAAAACAAGGTGCAAATTCCTTGTTGATTTTGGCAGAACATATCAATGGGTCTTGTATTGTGTGGAATATCACCCCTAGTTAATAGGATTCAAGAGCTGACCAACAACTTTCCTGGAGCTATTCTAACCAATCTAGAACTGTAGGTGAAAATGTGATATTGGAGAATACTGAAAGATGTCATGAAAAACTCTATGTAAAATCAGCGGAGGAGCCCTGTGAAAAAAAGTCATGGGTCTGGAAGACAATAGTAATGAAAATGCTGCCTTCTCGGATGTATTACTGTGACATAAAGAAGGTACACAACTGAGATTCCAATATGCTCTAAGGAAGAACCGCTGTTTGAAGAAACAGGAACACAAGTTAAATATCATATTCATTTCTTCTGAAGATATCAATGGGCCTCGTGTCATGTGTGATATAAGCCCTAATTAATAACATTCTAGAAGGAACCAACACTTTTCCTTGAGTTAAACTCACCAATCTCCAAATTGAGGGGAAAATGTGAGATTGGAGAGTACTGAAAAATCTCATGAAAAATTCTATGTAGAATCAGAGCAGGAGCACTCAGAAAAAGCACTTGAGGATGGAAGACAAAACTAATGAAAATGTTGCCTTGACGGATATATGACCGTGACACAAAACAACTGAGTTTCCAGTACATCTAAGGAGGAACCCCTGTTTGAGGAACCAAGAACACCATTCAAATAACTTATTCATTTCGTCTGAAGATATCAATGGGTCTGGTGTCGTGTTCGATATATCCCCTAATTAATAGGCTTCTAGAACAAACCTACATTTTTCCTTGATTTAAACTCACCAATCTCCAGAACTAAGGGTGAAAATGTGAGATTGGAGAGTACTGAAATATCTCATGAAAAAGGTTGTGTAAACTCAGAACAGGAGCCCTCTGAAAAACCACATGAGGATGTAAGACAATAATAATGACAATGCTGCCAGGATGGATGTATTACTGTGAGACAAAGCAAGGTACACAAGGGAGTTTCCATTAGGCTGTACAGAGGATAGCTGCTTGAGGAAAGAAACACAGTGCAAATTTCTTGTTGATTTTCGCAGAACATACCATTAGGTCTTGTATAGAGTGGGAAATCACCACTAGTTAATAGCATTCAAGAGAGTACGAACAATTTTCCTGGAACGAATCTCACCAACATAGAACTGTGAGTGAAACTGTGAGATTGGAGAGTACTGAAAAATCTCATGAAAAACTCTATGTAAAATCAGAGAAGGAGAACTCGGAAAAGCACATGAGGTTGGAAGACAAAACTAATGAAAATGCTGCCAGAATGGATGTATTGCTGTGAGACAAAGCAAAGTACACAAGTGAGTTTCCATTAGGCTCTACAGAGGATAGCTGGTTGAGAAAAGAAACATGGTGCAAATTCCTTGTTGATTTTGGCAGAATATATCAATGGGTCTTGTATTGTGTGTGAAATCACCCCCAGTTAATAGGATTCAAGAGCTGACCAACAACTTTCCTGGAGCTATTCTAACCAATCTAGAACTGTAGGTGAAACAGTGAAATTGGAGAATGCTGAAAAGTGCCATGAAAACCCCTATGTAAAATCAGGGGAGGAGCCCTGTGAAAAACGACATGGGTTTGGAAGACAATAGTAATGAAAATGCTGCCTTGATCGATGTATTATCCTGCCTTGTCAGATGTATTACTGTGACATAAAGAAGGTACCCAACTGAGATTCCAATAGGCTCTAAGGGGGAATTGCTCTTTGAGGAAACAAGAACATAATTTAAATATCGCATTCATTTCATCTGAAGATATCAATGGGTCTCATGTCATGTGCGATATAACCCCAAATTAATAGCATTCTAGAACGAACCAACACTTTTCCTTGAGTTAAACTCACCAATCTCCAAACTGAGCATGAAAATGTGAGATTGGAGAGTACTGAAAAATCTCATGAAAAATTCTATGTAAAATCAGAGCAGGAGCACTCAGAAAAAGCACTTGAGGATGGAAGACAAAACTAATGAAAATGCTGCCTTGACGGATGTATGACCGTAACACAAAACAAGGTACACAACTGAGTTTCCAGTAGGTCTAAGGAGGAACCGCTGTTTGAGGAACCAAGAACACCATTCCAATACCTTATTCATTTCATCTGAAGATATCAATGGGTCTGGTGTCATGTGCGATAAAACCCCTAATTAATAGCTTTCTAGAACAAACCTACACTTTTCCTTGAGTTAAACTCACCAATCTCCAGAACTAAGGGTGAAAATGTGAGATTGCTGAGTGCTGAAATATCTCATGAAAATGTCTGTGTAAACTCAGAGCAGGAGCCCTCTGAAAAAGCACATGAGGATGTGGGACAGTAGTAATGAAAATGCTGCCAGGATGGATGTATTGCTGTGAGACAAAGCAAGGTACATAAAAGTGTTTCCATTAAGCTCTAGAGGATAGCTGTTTGAGGAAAGAAACATGGTGCAAATTCCATGTTGATTTTGGAAGAAAATATCAATGGGTCTTGTATAGAGTGGGAAATAACCCCCAGTTATTCAAGAGGGAACCAACAACTTTCCTGGAGCTAATCTCACCAATCTAGAACTGGGAGTGAAACTGTGAGATTGGAGAGCACAGAAAAATCTCAGGAAAAAGGCAGTGTAAACTCAGAGCAGGAGCTCTCTGAAAAACCACATGAGGTTGGAAGACAATAGTAATCACACAACTGAGATTCCAATAGGCTCTCAGGAGAAACTGCTCTTTGAGGAAACAAGAACACCATGCAAATATCTTATTCATTTGGTCTGAAGATATCAATGGTTCTCGTGTCGTATGCGATATATCCCCTAATTAATAACATTCTAGAACAAGCCAACATTTTCCTTGAGTTAAATTCACCAATCTCCAGAACTGAGGGTGAAAATGTGAGCTCACAGAGTACTGAAATATCTCATGAAAAAGCTGTGTAAACTCAGAACAGGAGCACTCTGAAAATCCACATGAAGTTGGAAGACAATAGTTAATGAAAATGCTGCCAGGATGGATATATTACTGTGAGACAAAGCAAGGTGCACAACTGAGTTTCCATGAGGCTCTACCGAGGATAGCTGTTTGAGGAAAGAAACACGGTGCAAATTTCATGTTGATTTTGGCAGAACATATCAATGGGTCCCGTACAGTGTGGGAAATCACCCCTAGTCAATAGCTTTCAAGAGGGAACCAACAAATTTCCTGGAGCTAATGTCACCAATCTAGAACTGTGAGTGAAACTGTGAGATTGGAGAGTACAGAAAAATCTCAGGAAAAACGCAGTGTAAACTCAGAGTAGGAGCTCTCTGAAAAACCACATGAGGTTGGAAGGCAATAGTAATGAAAATCCTGCCAGGATGGATGTCTTACTGTGAAACATACAAGGTACACAACTGAATTTCCATTAGGTTCTATAGAGGATAACTGTTTGAGGAAGGAAACAGTGCAAATTCCTTGTTGATTTTGGCAGAACATATCATTGGGTCTCATATAGTGTTCAAAATCACCCTGAGTTAATAGCATTCAAGAGCGAACCAACAACTTGCCTAGAGCGAATCTCACCAATCTAGAACTGTGAGTGAAACTGTGAGATTGGAGAGTACTGAAAAATCTCATGAAACACTCTATGTAAAATCAGAGAAGGAGCACTCTGAAGAACCACATGAGGTTGGAAGACAATATTAATGAAAATGCTGCCAGGATGGATGTATTGCTGTGATACAAAACAAGGAACACAACTGAGTTTCCATTAGGCTCTACGGAGGATAGCTGTTTGAGGAAAGAAGAACATGTTGCAAATTCCTTATTGATTTTGGAAGAACATATCATTGTGTCTCGTATAATGTGCGAAATCACCCCTAGTTAATAGCATTCAAGAGGGAACCTACAACTTTCCTAGAGCTAATCTCACCAAATCTAGAACTGTGAGTGAAACTGTGAGATTGGAGAGTACTGAAAAATCTCATGAAAAACACTGTGTAAACTCAGAGCAGGAACTCTCTGAAAATCCACATGAGGTTAGAAGACAATAGTAATGAAAATGCTGCCTTGATGGATGTATTACCGTGACACAAAACAAGGTACACAACTGAGATTCTGACCCGTCCTGCACGTCATCAACGTGGTGTCTCTCAGGTTCGGAGGCCTGGAAACGAGGATGGACAGGGGACACAGAGAATGTAGACAAGACAGGAGTCTGATCAAGTCTGGTTTATTCAAAGAAAAGGCAGGTTATATAGGGTGTAGTGGGAGGGGGGTTACACAGGAAAAGGAGATATCTGTTAATCTCTTACTGCTGACTGAGTCAGTGTCAGCCTGCCCTGCAGGGTCCTAGATAAACCTAAAAGTCATTGGTATTTACGGCAAGTTCTGAATGCAAAAACCACCTAATCAGAACAAATAGCTACTATGGTGGCAGAGTGGAAATTTACAGAGCTCAGGCAATAAACACTGAGACAATGGGGCTGAGCCCCGGTGGTGTAGTGGTTGTGCGCGGGACTGTGGCCCACTGGGATAGAGGTTCAATTCCAGCAGTGGGGCTGGGCCTCCTACTCCCACCACCGGAGAGCAATGATGCCCCCAAAACAAAAAAACAATCAAAAAAAACAAAAAAAAAATTTGAGACAATGGCCAGGCCTTAATGACTCCAGACAGGCAATGTTATGGCCTGGCCTCATGGCTCTGGTCAGGCAAAGTTATGGCCGGGACTGTCGGCCCCGGACAGGTCCCCCTTTTTTATTTTTTCAGATGATATCCTCCCGGGAACTTCACCTGTCTTAGGTTGTCAGGACACACAGTCCTTACCAGTCATCTAATGTGACCTTCTAATGTGACCATGGCTTGTCTTAGGTTGGTAAAGAGTGCTCCTGATCTTTCCCCTCATTAACTGTCAAGTTCAGTTCACGGAGGCAGTCGTGTTTGCCACCCTGTTCAAAGTCGTTCATCTCCAAGCTATGATAATGAGTTTGTAGGGGTCTTGCTAAAATGGTATTAATCTGTTGTTTAATAAATGCCATGAACTTGTTGAATATGACTGGCCCTAATGAAAGCAAAAGCAATAAACAACCGAGGGGGCCCAAAAGTGGCAAGAGGTAAGGCAACAGTCCATTGAGCCCGGTCCACAGTGGATTGGTGATCCACTCCTTTCTTCTCTTTTCTAAGTCGTCTTGCAGCTGCTTGATTTTGTCTCTTATGATTCCAGATTTGTTGGCCTAAAAACAGCATCTTTCGAGGGTTGAGGCAAGATGGCGCCAAGGTAAGCAGCCTAAACAGGGATCTCCGGTAAGTTTGGTGTCCAGGAGGCTGCGTGGAGGTGTCCTGGTGAGTGGAAAGGTCCCTATGAGGGGCTCTCCCTGGCCAGGAGGGGACCCCGCCCCACATCCCCTTTCTTTTAAGCCTCAGAGGTCTGGATCCATATATTGGAGATTTTCCTCTGGGAGCAACCTTTGTGTGCCTTCCCGTCATCCAGGACCGACTCCGGTCCACTGCCCAACCCCAGGGCTAGACTAGCACACCACACACCCACAGAGAAGATCCACTCCCTGCACCCTCCGGAAGGAGGTTGCATGTCTCCCACGGATCCCCTCCGTGCAGGAGGACAAAGGCGACTGTGCTAACAGGCTCCACTCCCTCCCTCCAGACACCCAGGGTCGAACCGGAGTGGTGTCCACTGCCTGTGGCCAGTACACCCACAGCCCGTGCCTGGACCACCTCCCGCCCCCAGGCAGCCACGTGTGCTGGGTCAGTAGGCACACCTGGAGCCTGGTTCTACCCTGTGGTACTCCTCTCGCCTGTCCTAGCTGGGGATTCTGCCCCCTTGAGCCTGGTCCTGCCCTGTGGTGCTCCTCTCGCCTTTGCTAGGAGGGGAGTCATCATCCTCAAGCCTGGTGCTGCCCTGTGGGCCTTTTCTGGCCCTTCCTAGGGGAGGAATCTGGCCCCTGGAGCCTGGTCCAAGCCTGTGGTCCTCCTCTGGCCTTTCCTAGCTGGGGATTCTGCCCCCTTGAGCCTGGTCCTACCCTGTGGTCCTCCTCTGGCCTTTCCTACCTTGGGATTCTGCCATCTTGAGCCTTGTCCTGCTCTGTGGTCCTCCTCTGGCCTTTCCTAGGTGGGGAGTATGCCCCCTTGAGCCTGGTCCTGTCCTATGGTACTCTTCTGGCCCTTCCTAGGTGGGGAATCAGCCCCCGGGAGCCTGGTTCTACCCTGTCGTCCTCCTCTGGCCTTTCCTAGCTGGGGATTCTGTTCCCTCAGCCTGATCATGCCCTGTGGTTCTCCTCTCGCCTTTCCTATGTGGGGAGTCTACCTCCTCAATCCTGGTCCTGATCTGTGGGCCTCTTCTGGCCCTTCCTAGGTGGGGAATCTGGCCCTGGAGCCTGGTCCTACCCTGTGGTCCCCCTCTGGCCTTTCCTAGGTGAGGATTCTTATCCCTTGACCATGGAACTGGCCTATGGGCCTTTTCTGGCCCTTCCTAGTAGGGGATTCTGCCCCCTGCAGCGTGGTACTGCCCTTTGGTCCTCCTCTGGCCTTTCCTAGCTTGGGATTCTGCCCCTTGAGCCTGGTCCTGCCCTGTGGCCCTCATCTGGCCTTTCCTAGGTGGGGAACCTTCCCCCTCGAGCCTGGTCCTACCCTGTGGACCTGTTCTGGCACTTCCTAGGTGGGGAATCTGCCCCCTGGAGCCTGGTTCTACACTGTGGTCCTCCTCTGGCCTTTCCTATCTTGGGATTCTGCCCCCTTGAGCCGGGTCCTGCCATGTGGTTCTCCTCTGGCCTTTCCTCGGTGAGGAGTCTACCCCCTCGAACCTGATCCTGCCCTGTGGGCCTCTTCTGGCCTTTCCTAGCTGGGGATTTGGCCACCTTGTGCCTGGTCCTGCAATGTGGTCCTCCTCTGACTTTCCTAGGTGGGGAGTCTTCCACATCGAGCCTGTTCCTGCTCTATGGGCCTCTTCTGGTCTTTCCAAGGTGGGGAATCTGCCCCCTGGAGTCAGGTCCTATGCTGTGGTCCTCCTCTGGCCTTTCCTAGGTGGGGAGTCTTCCCCCTCGATTCTGGTCCTGCCCTGTGGGATTCTACTTGTGCTTCCTCGGATGGGAATGTGCCCCCTGGAACATGGCCCTACACCTTGATCCTCCTCTGGCTTTTCTTAGCTTGGGATTCTGCCCTCTTGAGCCTGGTACTGCCCTGTGGTCGTCCTCTTGGCTTTCCTTGGGTGGATTCTACGCCTTCGAGCCTGATCCTGTGGGCCTCTTCTGACCCTTCCTAGGTGGGGAATCGGCCCCCTAGAGCCTGGTCCTACCCTGTGGTCCTCCTCTCGCCTTTCCTAACTGGGCATTCTGCCCCGCTGAGCTTAGTCCTACCTTGTGGTCCTCCTCTGGCCTTTCCTAGGTCGGGAGTGTTCTCGCTCGACCCTGGTACTGCCCTCTGGGCCTCTTCTGACCTTTCTTAGGTGGGGAATTGGTCCCCTAGAGCCTGGTCCTACCCTGTGGTCCTCCTCTGGCCTTTCCTAGCTGGAGATTCTGCCCCCATGAGCCTGGTCCTGCTCTGTGGTCCTCCTCTAGCCTTTCCTAGGTGGTGAGTCTTCCCCCTCAAGCTTGGTCCTAGCCAGAGGATCCTCTTCTGGCCCTTCCTAGGTCAGAAATATGACCCCTGGTATCTGTTCCTACCCTGTGGTCCTCCTCTCGCCTATCCTAGCTGGGGATTCTGCTGCCTTGGGCCTGATCTTTCCAAGTGGTCCTCCTCTGGCCTTTCCTAGGTGGGGAATCTTCCTCCTTGAGCCTGGTCCTGCCCTGTGGTCCTCTTCTGCCCCTTCCTAGGTGGGGAATCTGCCCCCTGGAGCCTGGTCCTACCATGTGGTCCTCCTCTGGCCTTTCCTAGCTGGGGATTCTGCCCACTTGAGCCTGTTCCTGTCCTGTGGTCCTCCTCTGGCCTTTCCTAGGTGGGGAGACTTCCCCTCGAACCTGATCCTGCCCTATTGGCCTCTTCTGGCCCTTCCTAGGTGGGGAATCTGCCCCCTTGGAGACTGGTTCTACCCTGTGGTCCTCCTCTGGCCTTTCCTAGCTGGGGTTTCGGCTTCCTTGGACCTGGTCCTGCCCTGTGGTCCTACTCTGGCTTTTCCTAGGTGGGGAGTCATCCTCCTTGAGTGCAGTCCTGCCCTGTGGGACTCTTCTGGTACTTCCTAGGTGGGAATTCTGCCCCCTGGAGCCTGATCCTACCCTGTGATACTCCTC
>PVJH01030399.1:0-24837 GCA_004026705.1 Nesogale talazaci
GCCCAGTGGGTCAAACTGCAATCTGAATATTGAAAAACACTGAGTAGATGACATCAGATGACCATGGAGCCAAGTTTTGAGATTCTACTCACAAGTTAGAAGACTAAGAGGCTCATTTAGAGGCCGTCTACTGCACATTTTAAGCAGTTTCTTGCTTTGACTTAGTTTTCTTATGAAGAGAAACATGCTGGGCATAGGAAACACCTCAAGAATTCAAGCTGATACACTCATATTGCAGAGGTTTCCTCCTCTGAGTCGAAACAAGGTTAGTTAGCATCATGTGGAGTCATGCAGAATGAATGTTATTAAAATGATACTAGAATGATGGGAAAATAGTTACACTGGAGAGAAACTAACAAGGAATATATTTGGGCACAAAACAGCTCCATGGAATATGAATGAATGAATGCTACACAAGTGAAAATCTCCTATGTTTCCTAGAAGAGAAATATACACAAAGGATAGAAGAAGCAACAAAATCTTATGGAATCGTATCTTATCTATGTAAAGTATATGAAAGATTACCATTTTCTTCCTGAAGATCTGAAAAAGAGAGAGCATTGACAATGAATTTAAAGCAGAGAGACCACAGTGAACCTTTCTCCCTTTAAATAATCCCTTAAGGCACCGCATGTGTGATAGCTTGCATGCATTCATGGAAACCTCCTAAAACTTCCTGTCAGACAGTTTCACCAAAGTAGTGTGTAAATTAAGACTTTAAATGAAGCAAGAGATCTAATATTTTTCAAATCTGTTTTGATGAAAATTTCTCATTTGCATGTAAAATTACCTAAAACCAAGCCTTGGAAAAATGCTTTATAGACAATTATATTTTTTCTTCTTCCTCCTTCTCATGTTTAATATCAATGTATTCTCACAGTTATCATCATAGGTGCAAGCACATTCACCAACCCCAGTGCCTTCCCCCACATGTGTGCTTGGTGTTGACTTCAAGTCTGTGCATATGCCATGCCTATCTATCTTCCTGTTGTTGCACAATTGTATTTGTTGCTCAAGTACCATTCCTTCCAAATTTAGTACTGTTTGTTTTCTTTATCAAGTATTTCAGTAGAAGAAAATTTCTTCCTTAAGGATACATACTAAATCACTTAAAAAGTAAAAAGCAAAGTTCTGAAAATATCTAAGATATCGTAGGACTAGGTTATGAAGGTTCAAAAATGCTTACATGCTGAGAATTCAACCCACCTAAGAAAGCTGTCATCACAGTGGTTGTTTTTTTTGGAAACAGCAGAAAGGAACTCTTACCTTGATATGCCTTCCTTAGTTCTGTGAAAAGTAAAGAGAGAAATGTATTAAAAACAATAGAAGCAGTGATTTCAGCAGGTACATGCAGTCAATTTTGAATCCCTGTCTGCTACCTGACAGCTCAAGGTACTCCTTTGTTTGGGCACTAAAATAACATGTATGTGTTATTAACGCAAGATAAAACTGGCATATGTATCATTATTTCTCTGCAAAATAAACTAGACAGAACATGGGGAAACTATGAAGATCAGAACCTTCATTGCCATGAGGAAGTCTGTGTAATTGATATGTGGACAAATCAGTGAGTGAGAGAGAATCTCTTCAACTACAAAATGAAGACCCTGAAATTTTATGCAGAGTGGAAAACTCCCCCACCACTGTTCTCCACTGCTAGGTCTGAGATCATAACACAGAAATGTTAGGCAACATGTTCAAGAGACAGTATCCTGAATATTTTAAGGCAAATGATTCATGGCTATAGCTTCCTTGCAATGAGATATTGAGCAGTGCAGAGACCAAAATGCCCTGCAAAATATGCGAACATATGACAGTTTCCCTCCTCTCAGACTGAACAAGTTGGCTGATAAGTAGTAACATGGTGATAGAACAGAAGAACCGAGAACTGAGAAATGACCAGAGAACATTGCACCCTATTAAAAAGAAAGACAGGCACAGAAGGGAGAAGCTCATTTAATCTATTGGAGAAAGAGAAAGGCTTGTGATCATGGAGAAGCAAAAAGAAAACCTCTCAAAATCCCATGTGGACATTATCTTATCCATAATTAATTGTAATGAAAATTTACCACTTTCAGCTTGATGATCTCAAAAATAAAAAGGCAAGGGAGTCAATTAATTTTTGAAATCAAGCATATAGAAATCCCTTCCAAAGTCTTTTAATGCATTACATGTGAAAAAGTATAACTGGCTCCATGGCAAAGCCCAATGAATAAGAGGCCAAATAATTCAGAGAATTAGCTATAGAATCTATGAAACTTGTTTTTTTTCTGCAAATAGTTGATAAGATTTTAAATTCACAATAACTTCAGATCATTTTTGCTTCAAATTAAAGTCTACTCCTTCATTGCTTTGGGGGAAATTATATTACATTATATAATTATATTATCCTCATCGTTGTCATCATCCTGATCATCACCATGATCATCATCATCACTGTCATCATCTGTGAGTTGTCAACATAGTCATCAAGGATGCAAACATTTCAGAGGCAATTTTACTCTGACATATTTTTAAAATATTGATCACAGCACTCAACAGACATACGTTGCTGACACAGTAGTCTGTACCTCCCCAGCCCTGCTTTTTCCCATTTGTTTTTTTGATATTTCATATAGGTGATTAATAAAAATTCACATTCTTCTCACAGCAAAAGACAGAAAGTCAGAGAAAAGAAAATTGCAAGGGGCTAATGGACCCATCATTCTTTTGATGAGTTTAATTATTACTGGGAAGAAATAATATGTGGATGCTGAGATTTCAAACATAAATCTACAGAGGACTTATCATTTGGACACATTGTCTGCATTTGGAGGAAAGTAAGTCTCATTTTGGTTAAATACCATTTTCTCTGCGGAAAAGTAAAGAGAGAAAACATTCTGTTAAAATGGATAAAATCATTTTCAAAAGAACAAGTAGAAATTCATGCAAATCCACTCACACAAGTTAACTCTTTCCAATAACCTGCAGTGCAAGCCAATTACATCAAGACACTGTGCATACCAAGAACTGACATGTCTTCAACTCATATTCACATTAACAGAAGGTGGAAACTTATCTAAGTTTTCTTTCAACTTTTCTGATAAACATAGATAAAATTTATAAAGGATTTTTGGAGCACCATATTCAATTGCATGATGAAGAACCTGTCCTTGGGAATGACACAATCAGTGAATAAATGCTAAACCTGTAAGATGGCAAGATGAAGACTACACTAACAAGGCAGACCAAAAGGGCATCCTTTGAAGAGACTGTCTCCTGCATTTTTAAAAGTCTGCACAAAACCTTCTTATGAAGAAGGGCTGTAACAAAGGTACTCTCATATCAGGCTCTTCCTATTTCAATCAGAGTCCTGTGTACTATATGAGAGCTAATGCTCTAATGGTCTTTCAGAAATGCAGATTTTGTCCTCATGGAAGATGAACATCTACTTGTTTCACTTTCAATTTCTCTGAAAAGTGAATTGGACACAGTGTAAGGGGAAAGCCTGAGGATGATGAGGGTTTTTGCTAACACGATGAAATACCTAATAATGGTATGTGGCAGCAACAAAGACTGAGAGACTGACAGATCACTGGGTGAAACTGCAAATGGAATACTGACAAACACTAAGTAGATGACATTAGACCACCCTGGAGCCAAGTTCTGAGCCTCTACTCACACATTAGAAGATTAAAAGGCTCAATTTAGAGACTATCTACTGCACATGTTAAGCAGTTACTTGCTTTGACATAGCTTTCTTATGACGAGAATGATACTGGGCATATGAAACATGTTAAGAGTTCAAGCTCATACATTCTTACACCAGAGATTTCTTCCTCTCAGACCAAAGAAGATTAGTAGCATCATGTGGAATCGTACAGAATGAACGCCATTAAAATGATAGTGGAATAATGGGAAAATCGGTACCCTGGAGAGAAAATCATATACGTGGGCACAAGTATATACTTGGGAACAAAACATCTCCATGGAACAAGAATGAATGAAAACTACACAAGAGAAAGACTCCTTTATTCCTTCACTTTTTTGGTTGGCAGGCCATCACTGCCATGTGGTGGTGGGAATAGGAGGCCCAGCTTTTGGTCCTGTAGAGCTGCTCCTGGAATTGAACCTTCATCCCAGTGTGACGCAGTCCCACTCACAACCACTGTGCCACCTGGTCTATGCCGGAGAAAGGTTCCTATATTTATTTTCTTTTGTTTTGTTTTTTGTTTTTTCGGCATCACTGCCCTCAGGAGGTGGGAGTAGGAGGCCCAGCCTTTGTTCCGTGGAGCTGGAATTGAACCTCCATCCCAGTGGGCTGCAGTCCCGCGCACAACCACTGCGCCACCGGGGCTCAGCCCCTCTTCTATATTTCTTAGAAGAGACATATACACAAAAGATGAAAGAAGCAATATGATCTTATGGAATCATATGTAAAGTATAGGAAAGATTACCATTTTCTTCCCGAATATCTGAAAAATAAAAAGCAATGGCAATTAATTTGAAGCAGAGAGAACACAATGAAACAAACCCCCTTAAAACAATTCCCACAATGCACCACTTGTGTAATAGCATGGGCGCATTCAGGGAAACCTCCTAAGACTTCCTGTCAATTTTTTTCACTGAACTAACGCCTGAATTAAGACTTTAAATCAACTAAGAGTTACAAAGTTTTTCTAATTCCTTTTGATGAAAACTTTTCATTTTCACTTAAAATTACCTAAAACAAAGACCCGGAACATGCTTTCCAAACAATTATATTGTTTCCTTCTTCCTCCTCCTCATGCTTACTGTCCATGTATTCTCAGAGTTATAATCAGAGGTGTGATCATAATCACCAACATCAGTGTCTTTCGCCCCCACGTGTTTTCTTGGTATTGGGCTCACACTGCACATATGACACATGTATCTTCCTGTCATAACACATTAGTGTCGTCTCTGGGGCTCAAGTTTCATTCCTTTTAACTGAATATTGTTTTTGTACTTCTTCCTCAAGTATGTCAGTAGAAGAAACTTTCTTTCTTAAGGATAAATAATAAATCATTTAAAAACTAAAAGCAAAGTTCTTAAAGTGTTTAAAATATCATTGAGCTAAGCTATCAAAGTCCAAAAAATGCTTACAGGCTGAGAATTCAACCCATCTAGAACAGCTGTCATAACAGTGTATTTTTTAGAAACAACAGAAAGTAACTCTTACCTTGATTTGACTTCCTTAATTCTGGAAAAAAAACAAAGAGAGAATTGTATTAAAATAAATAGAAGCAGGGATTTCAGCAGATACATGCAACAGATTTTGAATCCCTGCCTGCTACCTGACAGCTTAATGTACTGTTTTGTTTGGATAATTTCAAAACACATATGTTTTATTAACACAAGATAAAGCGGCATATGTCTCATTATTTCTCTGAAAAATAAACTAAATAGAACATGGGGAAACTATGAAGATGAGAACATTCATTGGCATGAGGAGAAATGTGTAATTGAAAAGTGGACAAATCAGTGAGTGAGAGGGAAATCTGTTCAACTGCAAAATGAAGACTCTGAAATCTTATGCAGAGTAGAAAAGTCCCCCACCACTGATCTCAACTGCTAAGGCTGAGATCATAAGAAAGAAATGTTAGGCAGCATGTTCAAGAGACAGCATCCGGAATATTTTAAGACAAATGATTCCTAGCCAAAACCTCCTTAAAATGAGATGTTGAGCAGAGAAGATACCAAAATGCTCTACCTAATATATGATCATATTACAGTTTCCCTCCCCTCAGACTGAACAAGTTGACTAATAAGTAGTAACATGGTGATGGAACAGAAGAACCGAGAACTGAGAAATGTCTGGGGAACATTGGAACATATAAAACAGAATGACAAGCACAGAAGAGAGAAGCTCACTGAATCTATTGGAGAAAGAGAAAGGCTTGTGAAGATGGAGAACCAAAAAGAAAAACTCTCAAAATCCCATGCAGACATTATTTATCCATATTTAATTTTAATGAAAACTTACCACTTTCTGGCTCATGATCTGAAAAAAAGGCAAAGGGAGTCAATTAATTTTTGAAAGCAAGCAGATAGAAATCTCTTCCCAAGTCATGTGTAAAAGAATAACTGCTTAGGTGGCAAAAGCCAAAGAATAATTGCCAGAATAGTTGAGAGAATTAACAATAGGATACACTGGACTTGTTTTTGTTTTCAAAATATTTGATAAAACTTTAAATTGAGTATAACTTCGGGTCATTTTTATTTCAAATTAAACCTTTTCCTTTATTGCCTTGTGGAAATAATTATATTATATTATATTATATTATATTATATTATATTATATAATCATATTATCCTCATCATTGTGATCATCATCATCATCATCACCATGATCCTCAGCATAAGTTGTCAACATAGTCATCAAAGATGCAAATATTTCAGAGGCCATTTTCCTACGATATATTTTTTAATTATTGGACAAAGCACTCAACAGACATATGTTGCTGACATAGTAGTCCCTGCCTCTGCAACCCTGCTTTTTTCTTTGTGTTTTTGCAAATAGACAATTAATAGAAAATTATTTTTTTCTCACAGCAAAAGACAGAAAATCAGAGAAAAGAACAATGTAAGGGGCTGATTGTTCCACTATTCTTTTGATGAGTTATATTATTTCTGGTCAGAGATACTACACAGATGCTGAGATTTCAACCCAGAATTTGCAGAGTGCTTATCATTAGAGCATCTTTTCAGAATCTGGAATAATGTAAGCCTCACCTTGTTGTAGTTCTTTTTTGGCTGTAGAAAAATAAAGAGAGAGAGAAAATTGTGTTAAAAATGGATCAAATCAATTTCAAAAGAGCAAACCGAAATTTAGGCAAACCCATTCACACAGCTGAACCCTCTCTACTAAATGCCAATGCAAGCAAATTTCATCAAGATACTCTACATATCAAAAACGGACATGTCTTCAGCTCATACTTCACATAAGAGAAGATGGAAACTGACCTAATTTTGCTTTCAATTTTTGTGAAAAAATTAGATAGAATTTTTAAAAGATCTGTAGAACACAATACCCTATAACATGATGAATAACCAGCCCTGGGGAATGACTCCATCAGTGAATAAAAGCCAGAAGTGTCAGTGGCAAGATGCACACTACAATGAGGGAATGCTCATGCTTGGATCCAGGGTGCTAGCTCTCAACTCACAGGGCATACCACAATTGCATCATTTCAAGAGACAGTCTACTGTATTTTTAAAAGCCTGCACAAAGCCTTCTTGTGAAGATTGGGCACAGCCAGCACCAGAAGGGCTTTGATTAAGGTACTCTCACATCAAGAACTCCTAATTTCTATCAGAGCCCATTTTACCACATGAGAGCTAATAATTGATTATTCTTGCAGATATGCAGATTTGGTCTTCATGGAAGATCAACATCTCCTTATTTCACGTTCAATTTCTCTGAAAAGTGAACTAGACACAATGTCGGGGGAAAGCCTGCAGATGAGTGTTTTTGCTAACATGATGAAGTACCTAATGACTGTATGTGGCCACATCGATGACTGAGAGAACGACAGCCCAGTGGGTGAAACTGAAAACAGAATACTGGCAAACCCTGGAGCCAAGTTCTGAGACTCTACTCACAAGTTAGAAGATTAAAAGCCTCCATTTAGAGGGCATACACTGCACATTGTAGGCAGTTTCTGGCATTGACATAGCTTTCTTCCAATGAGAAAGATGTTGGGCCTGTGAGACACCTCAGGGCTTCAAGCTCATACATTCTTAGAACAGAGGTTTCCTCCTCTGAGTCCAAACAAGATTAGTCAGCCTCATGTGGAATGATGGAGAATGAATGTTATCAATATGATAGTGGAACGATGGGAAAATCGGTACACTGGAGAGAAACTAAAACGAAGTGTATCATTGGGCACAAAACATCTCAATGGAATACAAATGAATGAAAACTACACAAGAGAAAAGCTCCTATATTTCTTGGAGAGAAACATAAACAAAGGATGAGAGAAACAATATAATCTTATGGAAACCTATCCTATGTAAAGATTTTTCACATCCTGAAGATCTGAAAAATAAAGAGCAATGACAATCAATTTGAAGCAGAGAGAACCCAGTGAAACAATCGACCTTAGAACCACCCCCTTAATGCACCACATATGTAATAGCATGGGTGCATTCATGGAATCCTCCGAAGACACCCTGTCAAATTGTTTAACCGATCTACTGCCTGCATTAAGACTTCAAATCAAGTAAGGGACAGAAAGGTTTTCAAATTTATTTTGATGAAAACTTCTCATTTGGTTGCAATTGTAACTAAAACAAGGCCCCAGAATGCGTTTTACAAAAAACGTATATTGTTTCCTTCTTGCTCCTCCTCATGCAGACTATCCATGTATTCTCACAGTTATCATCAGAGGTGTGAGCACAATCACCAACGCCTGTGTATTTCCCCCCAGGTGTTTGCTTGGTGTTGGGCATAAGTCCCCACCTATGACACAGCGGTCTTCCTGTCATAAGACAATAGTGTTGTGTATGGGTATCAAGTCCCGTTCCTTCTAACTCCACTATTATTTTTGTAGTTCTTTCTCAAGCATGTCACTAGAAGAAACATTCTTCCTTAAGGGCAAATACTAAATCATTTGAATAGCAAAAAGCAAAGTTCCTAAACTGATTAAAATATCACGGAGCACAGTTGTGAAGGTCCTAAAAATGCGTACAGGTTACCAATTCCACCTGGACAATTCAACAGGACAGCTGTCATGACAGTGTATTTTTTGAAAACAGCAGAAAATAACTCTCACCTTGATTCGCCTTCCTTAATTCTGGCAAAAGCAAAGAGAATTGTATTAAAATACATAGTAAGAGAGATTTTAACAGGTACATGCACTCGGTTTAGAATCTCTGTCAGGTACCTGACAGCTCGAGGTACTCTTTTGTTTGGGTACTTAAAAACATATATCTGGTATTAAAGCAAGGCAAAGGTAGCAAATGTCTCATTATTTCTCTGAGAAATAAACTAGTTGGAACATGGCGAAACTATGAAGATAAGTAACTTCATTGCCATGAGGCAGTACATGTAATTGAAACGTGGACAAATCAGCGAGTGAGAAAGAAATCTGCTCAATTGCGAAACGAATACTCTGAAATCTTGTGCAGAGTGGCACTTATTCTCAAGTGCCAGGGCTGAGATAGTTAGACAAAAATGTGAGACCGCCTGTTCAAGAGAGGATCTACTGAATATTTGAAGATAAATGATTCCTGGCCATAGCTTCCTTTTGACGAGATATTGAGCTGAGCAGACACCAAAATGCCCTACCATTTTTGCAGACATATGGCAGTGTCCCTCCTGTCAGATTGAAAAACTTGATTGATAAATGGTGACACGGTAATGAAACAGAAGAAATGAGAAATGAGAAAGGTCCGGAGAACTTTGCACCATAATAAAAAGAACGACAGGCCCAGACGGGAAAAGCTCATTTAATCTATTGGAGAAAGGAAAGGCTTGTGAAGACAGAGAAGAAAAATTAATAAAAAATCTCAAAATTCCATGCAGACATTATTTATCCATAATTATTTGTAATGAAAATTCATCCCTTTTCACCTGAAGATTTGATAAATAAAAGGACAACGGAGTCAATTAATTTTTGAAAGCAAGCAAATGCTAATTTCTTCCAAAGCCATTTACTGCAACACATGTGCAAAAGAATAATGGGTTCAATGGCCACACCTGAAGAAAACCTGTCAGAATAGTTCAGAGATTTAAGCATAGTGTTTATGATAATTTCATGAGTGAAATGTAGTGGTGGTAATCTGGAGATAGCCATTGAGTAGCCAATGAGGCCTCTATGTGGGCCTGGCTATCTCCTGAGACTTCTGGGAAATCTCCCGATATTTCCCTTGTGAAGAAGAGAAGCTATCTCCCCAGTTTGGGGAGTTAGACTCAGAGACAATGAATCCCGGAAAAACAAGCTGGAAGCGCCCAAGAAACTGGAGGAGCCATCGGAGAGACCACACGGCCTTGCCCTGATGGTGCCAGACCTCTGCAGCTGGAGCGGCATGTTGTCGATGGAACCTGAGCCCTGGAAGCAAGGAGCCATGGGGAGACCTCTGCCAGCGCCAGGACTCTGCACCCACTGACCTGTGACTTCATGTATGAGAAAGGGACTTTATAGACTGATTTCAGGCATATGGGTTAATCTCGGACTTATGACTTTGTACTTGACAGGATTGGGATGCTTTCTTAATGTTCTATTTCCCTTTTATAACAACCTTTTCCTTATATCTATAGGTGTGTCTATGAAATTTGTTCCTCTAGTCAACCCGGACTAATACACCGATTTTATGCCTGAATTAAGACTTCAAATCAAGTAAGAGATAGAAAGCTTTTCAAAATTATTTTGATGAAAACTTCTCATTTGGTTCCAAAAATTAACTAAAACCGAACCGCAGAATGTGTTCTACAAAAAATATATATTGTTTCCTTCTTGCTCCTCCTCATGCTGACTATCCATGTATTCTCATGGTTATCATCAGAGGTGTGAGCACAATCACCAATGCCTGTGTGTTTTCCCCCAGGTGTTTCCATGGCTTTGGGCTCAAGGCCCCACCTATGACACGTCTGTCTTCCTGTCATAACACAATAGTCTTGTGTATGGGTACCAAGTCCTGTTCCTTCGAAATTCACTATTATTTTTGTAGTTCTTCCTCAACAATGTGAATAGAAGAAACATGCTTCCTTAAGGGTAAATACTAAATCATGTGAAAAGCAAAAAGGAAAGTTCTTAAAGTTTTTCCAATATCACAGAGCGCAGTGGTGATGATCCGAAATATGCGTACAGGCTGACAATTCAACTCATCTAGGACAGCTGTCATGCCAGTGTATTTTTTGGTAACAGCAGAAAATAACTCTCACCTTGATTCTCCTCCCTTAATCCTGGGAAAAAAACAACAACAAAGAGAATTGTATTAAAATAAATAGGAGCAGGGATTTCAACAAGTGCATTGCACACAGCTTAGAATCCGTGTCTGGTACCTGACATCTCATGGTAATCTTTTGTTTGGGTACTTAAAAACACATACCTGCCCTGAAAGCAAGATAAAGCTGGCAAATGTCTCATTATTTCTCTGAAAAATAAACTAGTTTGAACGTGGGGGAAACTTGGAAGATCAGAACTTTCATTGCTACGAGGAAGTATGTGCAATTGATATGTGGACAAATCAGTGAGTGAGAAAGAAATCTGTTCCACTGCAAAACGAAGACTCTGAAATCTTGTGCAGAGGGAAAAACTCACCCACCACTATTGTCAACTGCCAGGGCTGAGATCATAAGACAGAAATATTAGACCACATGTTCAAGTGAGGGTCTACTGAATATTTGAAGATAAATAATTCCTGGCCATATCTTCCTTTTGAAGAGATATTGAGCTGAGCAGACATCAAAATGCCCTACCACATTTACGAACATATGACAGTGTTCCTCCTGTCAGACTGAAAAAGTTGATTGATAAATGGTAACATTGTGATGAAACAGAAGAACTGAGAAATGAGAAATGTTCGGAGCACATTGCACCATAATAAAAAGAATGACAGTCACAGAAGGGAAAAGCTCATTTAATCTATTGGAGAAAGACAAAGGCTTTTGAAAATGGAGAAGGAAAATTAAAAATAATCTCAAAATTCCATGCAATCATTATTTATCCATAATTACTTGTAATGAAAATTTACCCCTTTTCGCCTGATTATTTGATAAATAAAAGGGCAAGGGACTCAATTCATTTTTGAAAGTAAGCAGATGCAAATCTCTCCCAAAGCCCTTTACTGCAACACATGTGCAAAAGAATAATTGCTTCAATGGCCAAACCCAAAGAAAACTTGTCAGAATAGTTCAAAGATTTAACCATAGTGCTTATGTTAATTTATGACTGAAATGTAGGGGTGAAATCTAGCATGTTAATCTGGAGATAGCCATTGAGTAGCCAATGAGGCCTCTATGTGGGCCAGGCTTTCCCCTGAGACGTCTGGGAAATCTCCCGATGTTTCCCTCATGAAGAAGAGAAGCTATCTCCCCAGTTTGGAGAGTTAGTCTCAGAGACAATGAATCCCGTAAAAGACAAGCACCCGAGAAACTGGAGGAGCCATCACAGAGACCACACGGCCTTGCCCTGATGGAGCCAGACCTCTGAAGCTGGAGGAGCATGTTCTTGATATACCCTGAGGCCTGGAAGCATGGAGCCATGGGGAGACCTCTGCCAACGCCAGGACTCTATACCCACTGATCTGTGACTTCATGAGGCGGAAGGGGACTATATAGCCTGATTTCAGGCATATGGGTTAATATCGGACTTATGACTTTGTTCTGGACCAGATTGGGATGCTTTCTTAATCTTCTATTTCCCTTATATATCAACATTTTCCTTATATCTATGGGTGTGTCTATGAAATATATTCCTGTAGTCAACCCGGATTAACACACCAATCTAATGCCTGAATTAAGACTTCAAATCAAGTAAGAGATAGAAAGTTTTTCAAAATTATTTTGTTGAAAACTTCTGATTTGGTTGCAAAAATTAACTAAAACCGAACCCCAGTATGTGTTCTACAAAAAACATATATTGTTTCCTTCTTGCTCCTCCTCATGCTGACTATCCATGTATTCTCATGGTTATCATCAGAGGTGTGAGCACAATCATCAATGCCTCTGTGTTTTCCCCCAGGTGTTTTCTTGGCATTGGGTTCAAGGTCCCACCTATGACACCTCTGTCTTCCTGTCATAACACAATAATCTTGTCTATGGGTACCACATCCTGTTCCTTCTAACTTCACTATTATTTTTGTAGTTCTTCCTCAAGCATGTGACTAGAAGAAACATGCTTCCTTAAGAGTAAATACTAAATCATGTGAAAAGCAAAAAGCAAAGTTCTTAAAGTGTTTCCAATATCACTGAGCACAGTGGTGATAATCCGACAAATGCGTACAGGCTGACAATTCAACTCATCTAGGAAAGCTGTCATGACAGTGTATTTTTTGGAAACAGCAGAAAATAACTCTCACCTTGAATCGTCTCCCTTAATCCTGGGGGAAAAAAACCACCAACAAAGAGAATTGTATTAAAATCAATAGGAGCAGGTATTTCAACAGGTGCATGCACACACCTTAGAATCCCTGTCTGGAACCTTACAGCTCATGGTACTCTTTTGTTTGGGTACTTAAAAACACATTCCTGCCATGAAAGCAAGATAAAGCTGGCAAATGTCTCATTATTTCTCTGAAAAATAAACTAGTTTGAACGTGGGGGAAACTAGGAAGATCATAACCTTCATTGCTACGAGGAAGTATGTGTAATTGATATGTGGACAAATCAGCGAGTGAGAAAGAAATCTGTTCAACTGCAAAATGAAGACTCTGAAATCTTGTGCAGAGGGAAAAACTCACCCTCCACTATTCTCAACTGCCAGGGCTAAGATCATAAGACAGAAATGTTAGACCACATGTTCAAGTGAGGGTCTACTGAATATTTGAAGATAAATGATTCCTGGCCCTAGCTTCCTTTCGATGAGATATTGAGCTGAGCAGACACCAAAATGCCCTACCATATTTACGGACATATGGCAGTGTCCCTCCTGTCAGACTGAAAAAATTAATTGATAAGTAGTAACATGGTCATGAAACAGAAGAACTGAGAAATGAGAAATGTTCGGAGAACATTGCACCATAATAAAAATAATGACAGTCACAGATGGGAAAAGCTCATTTTATCTATTGGAGAAAGAGAAAGGCTTGTGAAAACGGAGAAGCAAAATTAATAAAAAAATCTCAAAATTCCATGCAGACATTATTTATCCATAATTATTTGTAATGAAAACTTACCCCTTTCCACCTGATGATTTGATAAATCAAAGGGCAAGGGAGTCAATTAATTTTTGAAAGCAAGCAAATGCTAATATCTTCCAAAGCCATTTACTGCAACACATGTGCAAAAGAATAAGTGTTTCAATGGCCACACCTGAAGAAAATTTGTCAGAATAGTTCAGGGATTTAAGCATAGTGCTTAAGTTAATTTAATGAGTGAAATGTAGGGGTGGAGTCTAGCCTGTTAATCTGGAGATAGCTATTGATCAGCCAATGAGGCCTCTATGTGGGTCTGGCTTTCTCCTGAGACTTCTGGGAAATCTCCCGATATTTCCCTTGAGAAGAGAAGCTTCCCCAGTTTGGGAAGTTAGTGTCAGAGACGATGAATCCTGGAAAAGCCAAGTTGGCAGCGCCCAAGAAACTGGAGGAACCATCGGAGAGACCACACGGCCTTGCCCTGATGGAGCCAGACCTCTGAAGCTCAAGGGGTATTTTGTCGATGAACCGTGAGCCCTGGAAGCAAGGAGCCATGGGGAGACCTCTTCCAGTGACAGGACTCTGCACCGACTGACCTGTGACTTCATGTACCAGAAGGGGACATTATCAATTGATTTCAGGCATATGAGTTAATATCAGACTTATGACTTTGTACTGGACTGGATTGGGATGCTTTCTTAATGTTCTATTTCTCTTTTATATCAACCTTTTCTTTATATCTATAGATGTGTCTATGAAATTTGTTCCTCTAGTCAACCCGGACTAACACACCGATCTTATGCCTGAATTAAGACTTCAAATCAAGTAAGAGATAGAAAGTTTTTCAAAATTATTTTGATGAAAACTTCTCATTTGGTTGCAACAATTAACTAAAACCGAACCACAGAATTTGTTCTACAAAAAACATATATTGTTTCCTTCTTCTTCCTCCTCATGCTGACTATCCATGTATTCTCAAGGTTATCATCAGAGGTGTGAGTACAATCACCAACGCCTGTGTATCCTCCCCCTCCCCAGGTGTTTTTTTGGCATTGGTCTCAAGGCCCCACCTATGACACGTCTGTCGTCCTGTCATAACACAAAATTCTTGTCTATGTGTATCAGGTGCTGTTCCTTCTAACTTCACTATTATTTTTGTAGTCCTTCCTCAATCATGTGACTTGAAGAAACATGCTTACTTAAGGGTAAATACTAAATCAAGTGAAAAGCAAAAAGCAAAGTTCTTTTTTTGTTTTGTTTTGTGGACATCACTGCCTCTGATGGCTGTGGGCTCTACCCAGTGCTGCTCCTGAGAGCAGCCACTGGATTTGAACCGCCAAGCCCGTGGGCCACAGTCCCACACTCAACCACTTACACCACCGTGGCTCAGCCCAAAAGCAGAATTCTTAAAGTGTTTAAAATATCACTGAGTGCAGTGGCGGTGATCTGACAAATGCGTACAGGCTGACAATTCAACTCATCTAGGACAGCTGTCATGACAGTGTATTTTTTGGAAACAACAGAAAATAACTCTCACCTTGAATCACCTCCCTTAATTCTGGGAAGAAAAAAAAAGAGAATTATATTAAAATAAATAGAAGCAGGGCTTTGAACAGGTGAACGCCAATGGTTTAGAATCTCTGTCTGGTACCTGACAGCTCAAGGTACTCATTGGTTTGGGTACTTAAAAACACATATCTAGCATTAAAGCAAGATAAAGCTGGCAAATGTCTCATTATTTCTCTGAGAAATAAACTAGTTGGAACATGGCGAAACTATAAAGATCAGAACCTTCATTGCCATCAGGAAGTATGTTTAACTGATATGTGGAAAAATCAGCGAGTGAGAAAGAAATGTGTTCAACTGCAAAAATGAAGACTCTGAAATTTTGTGCAGAGTGGCACTTATTGTCAAGTGCCAGGACTGAGATATAAGACAAAAACTTGAGAGTGCATGTTCAAGAGAGGATCTACTGAACATTTCAAGATAAATGATTCCTGGCCATAGCTTCCTTTCAATGAGATATTGAGCTGAGCGACACCAAAATGCCCTACCAAATATATGAACATATGACAGTTTCCCTCCTCTCAGAATGAAAAAGTTGGTTGGTAAGTAGTAACATGGTGATGAAACAGAAGAACTGAGAATTGAGAAATATCCGGAGAACATTGCACCATAATAAAAAGAATGACAGGCACCGAAGGGAGAAGCTCATTTAATCTCTTGAAGAAAGAGACATGCTTTTGAAGGCGGAGAAGCAAAAAATAATCTCAAAATTCCATTCAGACATTATTTATGCAAAATTAATTGTAATGAAAATTTACCCCTTTGCGCCTGATGATCTGAAAAATAAAAGGGCAAGGGAGTCAATTCATTTTTGAAAGCAAACAAATACAAATCTCTCCCAAAGTCATTTACTGCAACACATGTAGAAAAGAATAATTGCTTCAATGGTGAAACCTGAAGGAAACTTGTCAGAATAGTTCAGAGATTTAACCATAGGATCCACTAGACTTGTTTTTTTTCTAAACGGTTAATAAAATTTAAAATTGACAATAACTTCAGATCATTTTTGTCAAAAGTTAAGCCTTCTCCTTCATTGCATTATGGAAACAATTATATTAAATTATCATATGATCTTCATGGTCCAGATCATCATGATCATCACCATGATCATCATCATATGTTCTCAACATAGTCATCAAAGATGCAAACATTTCAGAGGCCATTTTCCTATGACATATTTTTAAATTATTAGAAAAAGCAGTCAACAGACATATGTTGCTGACACTGCAGTCCATGCATCTCCAGCCCTTCTTTTTTCCTTTGCATTGTAGTATTTGCAAGTAGGCGATGAATAGAAATTCATTTTTTTCTCAAAGCAAAAGAGAGAGTGACAGAGAAAAGAACAATACAAGGGGCTGATTGTTCCATTATTCTTTTGACAAGTTTAATTATTGCTGGGCAGAAATACTACACAGATGCTGAGGATTCAACCCAGAATTTACAGAGTGCTTATCATTAGATCATGTGATCTGTATTGGGAATAATGTAAGTCTCACCTTGTTGTAGTTCCTTTATGGCTGTAGAAAAATAAAGAGAGAGAGAAATTGTGTTAAAAATGGATCAAATCAATTTCAAAAGAGCAAGGTAAAGTTCAGGCAAACCCATTTCCACAGTTGAACTCTATCTACTAAATGCCAATCCAAGCCAAATTCATCAAGATACTCTATATATATCAAAAACGGACATGTCTTCAACTCATACTTCACATAAGAAAAGATGGAAAGTGACATACTTTTGCTTTCAATTTTTGTGGAAAACTTAGAGAGAATTTATAAAAGATCTTTAGAACATAATATCCTATAACATGATGAAGAACTAGCCCTTGGGAATGACTCCATCAGTGAATAAAAGCCAGAAGTGTCAGATGGCGAGATGCACACTACAAGGAGGGAATGCTCATGCTTGGATCCAGGGTGCTAGCTCTCAACTCACAGGGCATACCACAATTGCATCATTTCAAGAGATAGTCTACTGCATTTTTAAAAGCCTGCACAAAGCCTTCTTGTGAAGATTGGGCACAACCAGCACCAGAAGGGCTTTGATTAAGGTACTCTCACATCAGGAACTCCTAATTTCTATCAGAGCCCATTTTACCACATGAGAGCTAATAATTGATTATTCTTGCAGATATGCAGATTTGGTCCTCATGGAAGATCAACATCTCCTTATTTCACGTTCAATTTCTCTGAAAAGTGAACTAGACACAATGTCTGAGGAAAGCCTGTGGATGAGGGTTTTTGCTAACATGATGAAGTACTTAATGACGGGATGTGGCCACATCAATGACTGAGAGAAAGACAGCCAGTGGGTGAAACTGAAAACAGAATACTGGCAAACACTAAGTAGATGATATTAGAATACCCTGGAGCCAAGTTCTCATTCTCTACTCACAAATTAGCAGATGAAAAGGCTCCAGGGAGAGGCCATCCACTGCACATTGTAAGCAGCTTATGGCATTGACATAGATTTCTTACAATGGGAAAGATGTTGGGCATGTGAGACACCTCAGGGATTCAAGCTCATACATTCTTAGAACAGAGGTTTCCGCCTCTGAGTCCAAACAAGATTAGTCAGCCTCATGTGGAATGATGAAGAATGAATGTTAGCAATATGATAGTGGAACGATGGGAAAATTGGTACACTGGAGAGAAACTAAAAAGAAGTATATAATTGGGCATAAAACATCTCAGTGGAAGACAAGTGAATGAAAACTACACAAGAGAAAAGCTCCTATAGTTGTTGGAGAGAAACATAAACAAAGGATGAGAGAAGCAATACAATCTTATGGAATCCTATCCTGTCTATGTAAAGATTTTTCAGATCCTGAAGATCTGAAAAATAAAGAGCAATGACAATCAATTCAAAGCAGAGAGAACACAGGGAAACAGTCGACTTTAGAACAATCCCCTTAATGTACCACATGTGTAATAGCACGGGTGCATTCATGGAATCCTCCTAAGACATCCTCTCAAATTGTTAAACCGATGTTAATGCCTGAATTACGACTTTAAATCAAGTAAGAGATACAAAGTTTTTCAAATGATTTTAATGAAAACTTCTCATTTGCTTGTAAAATTAACTAAAACCCAACCCCAAAATGAGTTTTACAGAAAACATATATTGTTTCTTTAGTCCTCCTCCTCATGCTGACTCTCCATGTATTTTCATGGTTATCATCAGAGGTGTGAGCACAATCACCAATGCCTGTGTATTTCTCCCCCAGGTGTTTTCTTGCCATTGGGCTCAAGGCCCCACCTATGACACCTCTGTCTTCCTGTCATAACACAATAGTCTTGTCTATGGGTATCAAGTCCTGTTCCTTCGAACGTCACTATTATTTTTGTAGTTTTTCCTCAAGCATGTGACTAGAAGAAACATCCTTCCGTAAAGGTAAATACCAAGTCATGTGAAAAGCAAAAAGCAAAGTTCTTAAAGTGTTTAAAATATCACTGAGCACAGTGGTGATGATCCGACAAATGCATAGAGGCTGACAATTCAACTCATCTACGATAGCTGTCATGACAGTGTATTTTATGTAAACAGCAGAAAATAACTGTCACCTTGATTCGTCTCCCTTAATCCTGGAAAAAAAACAACAAAAAAGAGAATTGTATTAAAATAAATAGAAGCAGGTATTTCAACAGGTGCATGCACACAGCTTAGAATCCCTGTCTGGTACCTGACAGCTCATGGTACTCTTTTGTTTGGGTACTTAAAAGCACATATATGCCATGAAAGCAGGATAAAGCTGGCAAATGTCTCATTATTTCTCTGAAAAATAAACTAGTTTGAACGTGGGGGAAACTAGGAAGATCAGAACCTTCATTGCTACGAGGAAGTATGTGTAATTGACATGTGGTCAAATCAGCGAGTGAGAAAGAAATCTGTTCAGCTGCAAAACGAAGACTCTGAAATCTTGTGCAGAGGGGAAAACTCACCCACCACTATTCTCAACTGCCAGGGATGAGATCATAAGACAGAAATGTTAAGCCACATGTTCAAGAGAGGGTCTACTGAATATTAGAAGATAAATGATTCCTGGCCATACTTTCCTTTCAATGAGATATTGAGCTGAGCATACACCAAAATGCCCTGCCAAATATGAACATATGACAGTTTCCCTTCTCTGAGACTGAAAAAGTTGATTGATAAGTAGTAACATGGAGATGAAACAGAAGAACCGAGAAATGAGAAATGTCCAGAGAACATTGCACCATAATAAAAAGAATGACAGGCACAGAAGGGAGAAGCTCATTTAAACTATTGGAGAAAGAGACATCCTTGTGAAGGCAGAGAAGCAAAAAAAATCTCAAAATTCCATGAATACATTATTTATCCATAATTAATTGTAATGAAAATTTACCACTTTCTGCCTGATGATCTAAAAAAATAAAAGGGCAAGGCAGTCAACTCATTTTTGAAAGCAAGCAAATACAAATCTCTCCCAAAGTCATTTACTGCAACACATGTGCAAAAGAATACTTGCTTCAATGGCAAAACCCGAAGAAAACTAGTCAGAATAGCTCAGAGATTTAAACATAGGATCCACTAGACTTTTTTTTTTTTTTTTACTGAACGGTTAATAAAATTTTAAATTGACAATAACTTCAAATCATGTTTGTTTAAAGTTAAACCTTCTGCTTCATTGCCTTGTGGAAATGATGTTATTAAATTATCATGTATCTTCATCTTCGATATCATCATGATCATCACTATGATCATCATCATAAGTTGTCAACATAGTCAACAAAGATGCAAACATTTCAGAGGCCATTTTCCTATGATATATTTATAAATTATTGAAGAAAGCACTCAACAGACATATGTCGCTGACAAAGTAGTCCATGCCTCTCCAATGCTGCTTTTCTCCTTCATATTGCAGTTTTTGCAAATAGACAATTAATAGAAATTCATTTTTTTCTCACAGCAAAAGACAGAAAGTCAGCGAAAAGAACAATACAAGGGGCTAATTGCTCCACTATTCTTTTGATGAGTTAAATTATTACTGGGCAGAAATACTATGGGAATACTGAGCTTTCAACCCAGAATTTACAGAGTGCTTATCCTTAGAGCATGTTATCTGTATCTGGAATAATGTAAGGCTCAACTTGTTGTAGTTCCTTTTTGGCTATAGAAAAATAAAGAGAGAAAGAGAGAAAATTGTATTAAAAATGGATCAAATCAATTTCAAAAGAGCAAACCGAAATTCAGGCAAACACATTCACACAGCTGAACCCTTTCTACTAAATGCCAATGCAAGCCAAATTCATCAAGATACTCTACATATCAAAAACTGACATGTCTTCAGCTCATACTTCACATAAGAGAAGATGGAAACTGACCTATTTTTGCTTTCAATTTTTTTGGAAAAATGAGATATAATTTATAAAAGATCTTTAGAACACAATATTCAATAACGTGATGAAGAACCAGCCCTTGGGAATGACTCCATTAGTGAATAAAAGCCAGAACTGTCAGATGGCGGGATGCACTCTAAAATGAGGGAATGCTCATGCTTGGATCTCTAGTGTGCTAGCTCTCAACTCACAAGGCATACCAAAATTGCATCATTTCAAGAGACTGTCGCCTGCATTTTTAAATGTCTGCACAAAGCATTCTTGTGAAGATTGGGCACAGCCGGCACCAGAAGGGCTTTGATTAAGGTCCTCTCACATCAGGAGCTCCTAATTTCAATCAGAGCCCTTTTTACCGCATGAGCGCTAATAATCGATTGGTCTTTCAGATATGCAGCTTTGGTCCTCATGGAATATCAACATCTACTGGTTTCACATTCAATTTCTCTGAAAAGTGAACTAGACACAATATCAGTGGACAGCCTGTGGATAAGGGTTTTTGCTAACATGATGAAGTACCTAATGACTGTATGTGGCAATATCAATGACTGAGAGAACAACAGCCCACTGGGTGAAACTGAGCACCGAAGACTGGCAAACACTAAGTTGATGACATTAGAACACCCTGGAACCAAGTTCTGAGACTCTACTCACAAGTTAGCAGATTAAAAGGCTCCATTTAGGGGCCCTCTACTGCACATTTTAAGCAGCTTCTGGGATTGACATAGCTTTCTTACAGTGAGAAAGATGTTGGGCATGTGAGACACCTCAAGGGTTCAAGCTCATACATTCTTAGACCACAGGTTTCCTCCTCTGAGTCCAAACAAGATTAGTTAGCCTCATGTGGAATGATGGAGAATGAATGTTATCAAAATGATAGTGGAACGACGGGAAAATCAATACACTGGAGAGAAACTAAGGAGAAGTGTATAATAGGGCACAAAACATCTCAATGGAATACAAATGAATGAATACTACACAAGAGAAATGCTCCAACATTTCTTGGAGAGAAATATAAACAAAGGATGAAAGAAGCAATATACTTTTATGGAATCCTATCTTGCCTATGTAAAGATTTTCAGATGCTGCAGAACTGAAAAATAAAGAGCAATGACAACCAATTTGAAGCAGAGAGAGCACAGGGAAACAATTGACCTTAGAACAATCCCCTTAATTCACCACATGTGTCATAGCATGGGTGCATTCATGGAATCCTCCTAAGACATCCTGTCAAATTGTTTAACCGATCTAATGCCTGAGGAAGACGGCAAATCTAGTAAGAGATAGAAAGTTTTCCAAATATATTTTGAGAAAGACTTCTCATTTTGTTGTAAAATTAACTAAAACCAAGGCCCAGGATGTGTTCTACAAAAAAATATATATTGCTTCCTTTTTACTCCTCCTCCTGCTGACTATCCAGATAATCTCACAGTTATCATCAGAGGTGTGAGCACAATCACCAACGCCTTTGTATTTACCCTCCAGTTGTTTGCCTGGCATTGGGCTCAAGGCCCACCTATGACACCTCTGTTTTCCTGTCATAACAAAATAGTGTTGTCCATGGGTATCATGTCCATTCCTTCTAACTCCACTATTATTTTTGTAGTTCTTGCTCAAGCATGTCACTAGAAGAAACATGCTTCCTTAAGGGTAAATACTAAAACATTTGAAAAACAAAAAGCAGAGTTCTTAAAGTGTTTAAAATATCACTGAGCGTAGTTGTGATGATCTGACAAATGTGTACAGGCTGATAATTCAACTCATCTAGGACAGCTGTCATGACTGTATTTTTTGGAAACAGCAGAAAATAACTCTCACCTTCATTCACCTTCCTTAATTCTGGCAAAAAAACAAAGAGAACTGTATTAACACAAATAGAAGCAGGGTTTTCAACAGGTGCATGCATGCGGTTTAGAATCCCTGTCTGTTACCAGACAACTCAAGGAACTCATTTTTTTGGGTACTTAAAAACACATATGTAGCATTAAAGCAAGATAAAGCTGGCAAATGTCTCATTATTTCTCTGAAAAATAAACTAGTTAGATCAGGGGAAATTAGGAAATCAGAATCTCCAGTGCTTTGAGGAAGTATGTGTAATTGATATGTGGACAAATCAGTGAGTGAGATAACATCTGTTCAACTGCAAGACGAAGACTCTAATATCTTGTGCAGAGTGGAAAACTCAACGAGCACTATTCTCAACTGCCAGGGGTGAGATCATAAGACAGAAATATTAGGCCACATGTTCAAGTGAGGATCCACCGAATATTTGAAGAGAAATGATTGCTTGCCATAGCTTCCTTTCAATGAGATATTGAGATGAGCAGACACCAAAATGCCCTACCAAATATGCGAACATACGACAGTATCCCTCTTCTCAGACTGACAAAGTTGACTGATAAGTAGTAACATAGTGATGAAACAGAAGAACCGAGAAATGAGAAATGTCCAGAGGACATTGCAACATATTAAAAAGAATGACAGGCACAGAAAGGAAAACCTCATTTAATCTATTGGCGAAAGAGAAGTGCTTGTGAAAATGGAGAAGGAAAATAAAAAATAATCTCAAAATTCCATGCAAAAATTATTTATCCATAATTAATTTTAATGAAAATGTACCCCTTTTCGCCTGATGATTTGGTGAATAAAAGGGCAAGGGAGTCAATTCATTTTTGAAAGTAAGCAAATGCAAATCTCTCCCAAAGCCATTTACTGCAACACACGTGGAAAAGAATAATTGCTTCAATGGCCAAACCTGAAGAAAACTTGTCAGAATAGTTCAGAGATTTAACCATAGTGCTTATGTTAATTTATGAGTGAAATGTAGGGGTGGAATCTAGCCTGTTAATCTGGAGAAAGCCATTGAGTAGCCATTGAGGCCTCGATGTGGGCCTGGCTTTCTCCTGAGACATCTGGGAAATCTCCCGATATTTCCCTAGTGAAGAAGAGAAGCTATCTTCCCAGTTTGGGAAGTTAGTCTCAGAGACAACGAATCCCAGAAAAGACAATCTGGCAGCACATGAGAAACTGGAGGAGCCATCGGAGAGACGACACAGCCTTGCCCTGATGGAGCCAGACCTCTGAAGCTGGAATGGCATGTTGTCGATGGACCCTGAGCCCTGGAAGCATAGAGCCATGGGGAGACCTCTGTCAGAGCCAGGACTCTGCACCAAATGACCTGTGACTTCATGAGTAAGAAGGGGACTTTATAGACTGATTTCAGGCATATGGGTTAATATCAGACTTATGACTTTGTTCTGGACCAGATTGGGATGCTTTCTTAATCTTCTATTTCTCTTATATATCAACATTTTCCTTATATCTACAGGTGTATCTATGAAATTTGTTCCTCTAGTCAACCCGGACTAACACACCGATCCAATTCCTGAATTAAGATTCAAATCAAATAAGAGATAGAAAGTTTTTCAAAATTATTTTGATGAAAATTTCCCTTTTGGTTGCAAAAATTAACTAAAACTGAACCGCAGAATGTGTTCTACAAAAAACAAATATTGTTTCCTTCTTGCTCCTCCTCATGCTGACTGTCCATGTATTCTCAAGGTTATTACCAGAGGTGTGAGCACAATCACCAATGCCTGTGTGCTTTCCCCCAAGTATTTGCTTGGCTTTGGGCTCAAGGCCTGACCTATGACACCTCTGTTTTCCTGTCATAACACAATAGTCATGTCTATGGGTATCAAGTTGGGATCCTTCGAACTTCACTATTATTTTTGTAGTTCTTCATCAAGCATGTGACTAGAAGAATCATCTTTCTTTAACAGTAAATACTAAATCATGTGAAAAGCAAAAAGCAGAGTTCTTAAAGTGTTTAAAATATCACGGAGCGCAGTGGTGATGATCTGACAAATGCGTACAGGCTGACAATTCAACTCATCTAGGACAGCTGTCATGACAGTGTATATTTTGGAAACAGCAGAAAATAACTCTCACCTTGAAACATCTCCCTTAATCCTGGAAAAAAAAAACAACAAAGAGAATTGTATTAAAATAAATAGAAGCAGGGATTTCAACAGGTGCATGCACACAGTTTAGAATCCCTGTCTGGTACCTGACAGCTCATGGTAATCTTTTGTTTGGGTACTTAAAAACACATATCTGC
>PVJH01030400.1:0-24856 GCA_004026705.1 Nesogale talazaci
CCCCCAGGAATCTTAAGCCCCAGAACACACATCTATTACACACGCACCCCTAGCACCTGGTCCAACATGAGTGGGAGAGTGTGGAGACCCAAAGCCCATCTGTAGGCAACTGGACATCCCTTTACAGAAGGGTCTCTGGGAAGAGGAGCCAGTCAGGGTGCCGTGTAGCAACAATGAAACATACAACTTTCCTCTCGTTCTTAAACGCTTCAACCTCCCATTATCATGATCCCAATTCTACCATACACATCCGGCTAGACCAAAGGATGTACTCTGGTACAGACAGGAACAGGGGACACGGAATACGGGGAATCCAGGACAGAAGAATCCCTCAGGACCAGTGGTGACAGTGGCGATTCAGGGAGGGTGGAGGGAAGTTGGGGTAGAAAGGGGGAAACCAAATTACAAGGATCTACATATAACCTCCCTGGGGGACGGACAACCGAAAAGTGGGTGAAGCGAGAAGTCGGAAAGTGTGAGAAATGACAATAACAATAATTTATAAATTATCAAAGGTTCACGAGGTGGGTTGGGGAGGAAAGGGAAAAAGGAGTTGATGCCAAGAACTCAGGTAGAAAGCAAATGTTTTGAGAATGAGAGGGCAACAAATGTACAAATGCGCTGGGCACGATGTATGTATGGATTGTGATGAGTTGTACAAACCCCCAATAAAATGATTTCTTTAAAAAAGTGGATATGGCCTAGTGCACACACAGTTCCTTTTCCCCAGCTTTGTTCTGCTTGGTTAACTAAACCAAACAGCATCCCCCAATAATTGGGCTCATTCTTATTTTTAATAACAGTTTGTATCCAAATATTGAACCTAAGGCATACAATTCCAGAAGTCACTTCCGTATATTTATTATCGTTTTGTCCGTTCCCCCCCACCCCCCTACAAGTCCACTTCACGATCATCTTTATTGTAGGGTGGCAGATTTGGGATATTAAATAGTGATGTCTAGGGCAGGTGCTTCCTCCCTGCAGTGTTTTTTTGGGGGGAAATGGGAGAATGCAAGGAATCATCTGTTTGAGTTGCTTTTGGGGCCCCCTTAGGCACCTACAGTACCTGGCCCATAGCAGGCACCAGCTATTTGGGCGCAGAAGGCCAGATGGAGGCTTCTTTGAAGAACTACATACAGCAAAGAACACCCACCTGTTTGTAGTTCTTAGCGCCCACTGACCCGTCTAGAGCTTTTCATCCGTGTTTTCCTGGGAAAACGGCCACCCGTATCACCAACCCTCTAAACCCTCTTCCCAGAGCCACCGCTTCTCCAGTCGAAGGCCATGCCTATCTTGGTAAGCAGCCACATATTTTGGGGAGGGAAGCCAAACTCATGATTTCACTTTTGGGGTTTTTCAAAAACACGCCCCGACTCGCTGCCATCGAGTTGATTCTGCCTCACAACGACCTTACCGACCAGAGCAGACGTGCCCCGGTGACTAAGCCTTCACAGGGATAGAAAGCCTCTTTTTTTCCCCTGAGAGCACCTATTGGTTTCAAACCACCGACCTTGTGGCTAGCAGTTCCAAGCGTAACCCACTAGGCCACCAGGGGTTCTAGAACCTCAACATGTTTAAGTGTCAGGCTTCCGGAACTGCTTGCGCTGAAACAGTATTCATTTAAAAGCGCGCCCTGTCCCTCCCCTAACTTTCTAATTTTGGTCATCGACCCCAGAACCGAGAGCCTCGGGACCCCAGGCAGCGTGCGGGGATCCTCGCTCCGGAGACGGCGTAAGGCAAGGAGGCGGGATCGTCGTGTGGGGGGTGGGACCGCAGGCTCCCAGAGTCACCCAATCACGGGGCCAGTCAGCCACCGAGGACCCGCCCCCGCGCCGGGCCCCGCCTCCGGGCCTTCCCCGCAGTATGGCAGGGCTGGGCCGAGGCCTGCGCGCGCCGGCCGAAAACCTACGCCCACGAGGGGGCTGGCCGCCCGCTCCTCCTCCTGATAGGCCCCGGCCGGGCAGGTAGGCCCCGCCCTCGCGGGCGCCTACGTCCACAGACAGAGTCCGAGCTGGCAGGCGAGCCCCGCCCTCTCGAGGGCCGGCGCCGGCGGAGAACGTCCGATTGCGCGGCAGGGCCCCGCTCCCACGCGGGGGCGCGCTGCCCGCCGCGAGCCGACCGCACGGGGCGGTGCCGGCCCCGCCCCCCGGCGTGGCTTGGTGACGCGGCTCCGGCGGCCCCGCCCCCTCCAGGAGCGTCATCAGATCCCAGTGGTGGCGTTGGCGGGCGATGTCGCCGGGCGCCAGGCCGGCCTGGTCTCGCAGGCCTCGGGCCGCCCCTGCTCCCAGCAGCAGCTGGGCTGCCTCCACGGCCCCTTCGCGGGCCGCCAGGAACAGCGGCGTCTGCTCCTGCGAGAGAACAAATAGCTAGGAAGGCGGGGTCAGGACGGGCCGCGCTCATTGGACGGGCTCGCCACGACCCCACCCACTACGCCACAGGCCCCGCCCCTTCACGCCTTTTTTTTTTTTCTTTTTTGGGTTCCTGCGCTTTCCGCCCTCCCCGGGTCCCCTGTGTCAAAGGCAACTGGCAGCTTCCGTCTAACCCTGCTGTCCTGGGCGTCTTTGTCGGCTCCAGCCTGCAGCAGGGAGCGGGCGGCCCGGGCGTTGTTCACGGCGGCGGCCCAGTGCAGCGCGGTTTTTCCTGAGGGAGCACGTGGGCCGTGGTTACCCCGGGACTGGGGACCGACGCCCGGGTTCCGGTTTCCCACGGGTCCTGCCCTTGGAGGGGCTGGTGGAGAGCTGCTCCCGCCCGGCGGGTCGCTCAAAGGCGGGAAGGGTTGCCCTGGCGACCGCCGACCGGCAGGAAGCTTTGCCCCCTGGTGACGTAGTCCCTGGCGCGCGGGAGGGACAATGGGGCATTGTTCTGGGGTCGCTGCGACCGGGAGACCGTACTCTTTTTCTCAGCCCCTGTGCCTGCTGGCCGAGGAGGGCGTGTGGCGTTGGAGAGACAGGTTCTCCCTGCCACTGCGCCGCAGCCTTAGCTCGGGAAGGCATGACTCGGCTTCCAAACTGCCCTCTTGCTGCCTGCCCCGTCCCCTCGCCTCTGCCCACCCCCCACCCGTGTAATAAACTTCTGTATCACTTACCCCATTTGTCTCTGGCCCCTACGTCTGCTTGGGCTGCAATCAATTCTTCAACCAGGTCCTCCACGGCTAGCCGGGCCGCCAACATCAGCGGGGTGGTCCCGTCCTCCGAGCGCGCGTCCACTGCCGTCTGTCGGCTGTGGAGCAGGAGCTGAGGGCCCGTAGAAGGTCAGTGACCTTGGGGATGTCCTGCACAGGCCCTGAGCACTAACCTGTCCCCAGGAGGCTCCCTGATTGGTAGGACATGGAGCGAGTGCTTGGCTGCTCCCTGGAAGCGTGGCACTTTGAGCCCCCCTGGAGGGCACCGCGGAAGAAAGACCTGGCCACTAACTCACATGCATTTTGTTGACCACACCCTAGGGAATACCTCCCCTCCAGCTGTACTTGAAACGTCAGGGCAGAGGGGGTTTGCAGACCTGGCAGACTTCCCGAGCGTCAGAAGCCACAGCCGCGTGAAGGGGGGTGCGCCCCGCGCGGTCCGGTTGGTTGGGATTGGCTCCAGCCTCAAGGAGGCGCCGCGCAGCCGTCGGCCGGCAGAATCGCGCTGCCAGGTGCAGAGGGGTCTCCCCAGTGCCCACCGTGTGAGCCTGGGGACTGGCCCCTCCACTTAGCAGAGGTTCCCAGGGTTCAGGACTGCCCAGCCAGGGCCCTTGGAAGGCCCTGGCCGCCATCCCCCCACAGCAGACGGCTGACATCAAAGGTGTCACCCCATCTGTGGGTGAGAGAGGCGTGGGGCACATCAGTGAGGGCGCGGTGATGGAGGAGGGAAGAAAGCGGAGGCTCAGGAATGGAGAACCGTGGCTGGAGGCTGCAGGCAGTCCAGCTCTGGCTCCAGACTCTGTGTTTTCATTCAAGTGACTTGGACGTCTCCCTGGGCTTCAGTCATCTATGAAGGCTGCTAGCAGGCCTTCCTTCTCTAACTTGTAGAGTGGCCCTCTCAAACTGGGACCGCAGCCTATGCACCTCAAAGGCTTGACTCTCTGAATCTGTTTCTCTGAGAATGGAGCCCCAAGAAATTTCCTTTTTTTCCCCCTTCCTTTCTTTCTGTATCACTGCCCTGGTGGGAATGGGAAGCCCAGCCTTGTTCCTGGAGAGCTGCTGCTGGATTTGAACTGTCAACCGTGTGGGCCGCAGTCCCGCACACAACCACTGCGCCACCAGGGCTCAGCATCCAGAGATGTGTGTAACAAATTCCCTACTGATGAGAATTCTGCTGGACTAGAGACTACCTTTGGAAGACTACAGTTTTAAGGCAGTCACTCAACCTCAAGTTCGGACCTGAAAGGGCTTGGTGACTCTAACAAGTGTCTGAGAAGGTGTACATTTTTTCCTTGCTGTGCGTGGGCTTACGTACCAGGTCCGCAGGTGTCCACGTCAGGGCCCTCCAGCTCAGACTCCTGGGGGGGAGTCAGCATGGCTGTCTGGGGGAGCTCCCCACAGTCTCCTCCGCTCAGAGTCCAGAGCTGACACTTGGAAGGTGGGGTCATGCCTTCAACCTTGGGAGCCAGGGCAGGGATCAGTGGAGGTGGCTGATTCCGCCTCCCTCCCCTCCGTGTCCCCTCCCTGGCCCTGCCCTTTCGACTGGACCCACCTCCTCGCCCTCCTCGGGGACCGAACACATCACGATTCCATCCTCTTCAGCTTCCGCCTCTGGCTTCAGGGACCTGGCGGGAAATGAGGCCTGTGAGCAGAGGTCACGGGGGCATAAGGACCCTCAGCGTCTCCCCAAACCCGAGTTCCTCCTCACTCTCACTTGAGGCCCATGCTGTCCTCGCCCAGGGGTGGACGGCGCCGGCAGGGGGCCCGCTGAGTCCTGGGCCTGCCGGTGAAGCCAGGGGGCAGCCAGAGGGCCCCATGCTCCCTGCGTCGACGTCGGATGAACTGGAGGACCAGAAGAGCCCCTAGGGCCAGGAGAAGGACCCCCGCCACCGGCAAGCACAGCACAGGCCAGGGGAGCCGATTGGCAGGAGGCTCTGGGGGAGGGGGTTGGGGGGGGGGACGGTCACAAAGAGAGGCCGTCCTCGGCCAGGTTGGTTATGACTGTGGGACCTTTGGGCAAGGGCAGGGACCTTGCTCCTGGGTTACCCGTCATGCCCACACCAAACAATGGAAGGCTGTAAAACAGCCTGAGAGCCAGCAGTCCTGCCTCGGGGTGACGGGGAGGCTTAAATGCGCCCATCATGTGAAAGCCCTTTCGGGGGGACGGGACGCCTCCTGAGCACAGCGTAAGCACTGGGTGGTGCTATTCTTTCACGGGCTCTGAAGGCTGGCATGACGATGACGGGACCCTCTGCCCGGTAGAGGAGATGAGCCCACTGTACAATGGCTCCGAGTGAGGTTAGGATAAAGTACATAGGGAAGTACGGAAGGAGACGGCCTAGCAGATGGGTCAGGAGGGAGATCCAGTTAGAGAGAGGGGTCAACAGCGTAAGGGCGTGCCAGGAACATCCATTGTTTGGTGCTGGCATGACGGATGACCTGGGAGCACGGGTCTGGGGCCACAGCGGTGGATGCGGGGGGCTCACCTACCAGTGGCTGCACGAGGGTGGGCCGCCAGGAGGGGTCCAGGCAGCAGGGGGTCCAGGGCCCCCACTGCAGCCATGGCGGCAAGGAAGCGCAGCAGGAGGCCAGGTTCCCGGGGACAACGGGACGCAGGGTGGTCGGGCCCACAGTGGGACCAGTCCACACCCATCACCACCACGAACCTGTGGGGGGAGACACCTCAGAGGCCCCTGGATTGGTCCCTGGCACCTTGCCTCATTCCACTAAGGTCTGACCCTCCCCCTCGGAGGCCCAGCCTTCTTACCCGGTGTCCAGGGACTCCGTCTCCTGGCCCTGGGATGCTGTTGGGGGGCCTGCTGTCTCTTGCTGAGAGGGCCCCTGGGCTCCTCCCAGCTCCTCTTCGGCCTGCGGCCCGGGATAGGGGTACACCCTGTCCCTGCCGTCTCTGTCTTTTCTCACCCAGAGTCCCACCCGCAGGATCAGGGAGAGGCCCCGGGCCAGGGCCAAAAGCTGCTGGTCCAGAGCTTGGGGGTTCAGGGCCACCAGCAGGGCCAGGGAGGGCCCCCATGGCGAGTCCCCTTCTTCGGGCCTGCAGTCGCCCCCGTCCCAGCCACACTCCCCGGTGTGACAGCCGTTCTCGCAGTGCCCGTTGTGGAAGTGGTCACGGCAGTACTGGTCATAGGCTGGGCTGTGGGCCACAGAGAGGGGCGTCAAGGAGGAGACCAGAGAGGCCCAGTTCTCCTCTCTGCTTCAGAAGGGGGTTCCTGACACCCCCCTGCCTCGGGTGGGGCCCGGGGCTTAGTGCAGTCCTGGGTGGCAGTATGGGCACCCTGTCTGCTGATGTCCTTGTACTAAACTCACCTGCCACCGGGTCGCCCACGCTGCCCTGGCTCCCTGCTGCGCTCCCCTCATGCCCCCTGGTTCCAGGAGGGTCAGGCCCTTCCCCTCGAAGGGGTGGGGGCTGGTTGTCAGGGGAAGGCTTGCGGACTGGACTCCCCCAACCGTCAGGCAGGGACCCAGAGGCCCCGCCCTGGCTCGATCCCCCATTCCAATCCCCCATTCCATACCACCCTCCCCACTCCTCACCCCTACCCTCGGTTGCTTCTGGCTCGGGCCATGAAAGTGGAACCCCTCGGGCCATGGGGCTCACCTGCAGGCTGGAGGGGTCTCACAGTCATAGCCATCAAATAGACACTCTTCGGAGGCACACTGTGGGTGGCACTGCCCATCTCGGAAGAGCAGCCAGCACCGGGCGTGGGACGGGCAGCCCTTCCAGGGGTCGGGGATGCCCAGGGAGCAGTCGCCCCCATCCCAGTTGCCCGAGGGGCCGCTGCAGCCTTCGTCGCAGGCCCCATCTCCGCTTTTGCCCTCACACCCCTTGGCTCCTGGCTTCTGACACCGGGGCCCTGGAGAGTTGGGGGGGCAGGAGCATCGGAAGCCTGGGTCCCTCAGCCCCGGCGTCTCCGAACAGCTGCCATTATGCAGGCATGGAGAGGGGGGACCGCAGCCTAGGGGAGCCGGAGGGGTCAGGCAGTCAGGGCCCCCGTAGCCACCAAGGCAGGCACAGCGGGGCGGGAAGCCTGGCTTCGGGGAGGGCAGACAAAGGCCCCCATGGTGGCAGTGATGGAGGCCGCAGGAGGAGGATCTGCGGCTGCAGGTGGGGCCGTCAAAACCCTGCAGAGGGGAGGAGAGACGTCGGGGAAGGACCCTTGCTGATTATCCCCTGGGCTACCCTAACATAGAGGGGCTCTCTCAGCCAGGGACCTCAGCAAGCATCAAGCTATTGCTTCACAGGGCAAAACCATGACTCGGGCCGTATCATGCAGCACAGAGCATGCCGGAGTGAGAATGGGTGCGGCACAATGCGTGAAACACCCCAGGTGCCTGCACCCGGCGGGTGGGGGTAAACCTAAGACAGGCCCTGGGGGCCTGCCAAGAGCTCGAAGCTGCAAATCATGGCATCCTCGCACTGCCGATGCGGTCCTTAGGATCTGTCCCGGGAGCGCCTCCCTGCGGGGCTCCAGCTGGGTCTTAGCGATGAGGAACTGGATGTAGCACTTGTCTGTTCAGGTTGTATTTTTTTTGGGGGGGGGCATCACTGCTCTCCGGTGGTGGGAGTAGGAGGCCCAGCCCCACTGCTGGAATTGAACCTCCGTCCCAGTGGGCCGCAGTCCCGCGCACAACCGCTACGCCACCGGGGCTCAGCCCTGTATTTTTTTTTTTTTTATGGTGGTGGGGGGAGGGCACAGCGGGAGAACAGCATCTTTTTTTTTTTTTTTTTTTTTTTTGTGGCATCACTGCCTTCTGGTGGGAGTAGGAGGCCCAGCCTTGCTCCTGGAGAGCTGCTGCTGGATTTGAACTGCCAAGCCAGTGGACCACAGTCCTGCACCCAACCACTACGCCACCGGGGCTCAGCCCAAACATCTTATCCTGAGTAATAAATACGCGCTTCATACAATGTTACGGGTGCATAATTTGCTGCTGTTTTCTTCCTGGGATGTTCACCTTCGGACACGTGAATGTCATGTTTCCAGCACCCAGAGACAGGTAAAGAGGATTTATAAAGATCCTGATAAGGAAAGACTGAATTGGCGGAGCCCCGGTGGCATAGTGGTTGAGTGAGGGACTGCGGCTGACTGGGTTGGCGGTTCAAATCCAGCAGCAGCTCATCAGGAACAAGGCTGGGTCTCCCACTCCCACCAGAGTACAGTGGTGGCCCCCCCCCCAAAAAAAAGAAAAGACTGAAGCAATTTAGGATGGAACTCTCAGCATGGAAACCTGGCATCATCTGGGTGTATGCATATGTGTACACCTATATGCATATACACACACAGACACGCATGTACACACACGGACATATGTGTATGTGTAATTCAAACCCATCCTTTGCCACTGAGTCAGTTCCAATGCATTGGGCGTGCCCCTACAGGGCAGGGTGGAGCTGTCCCATTGAGATTCTTGGCTATAATCTTGACAGAAGCCTATCGTCATCACCTCTTCCCCCAGAGGCGCTGCTGGCTGATCGCAAACTGCGGACCTCTCTGTTAGCAGGCTGGCATTTTCACCACTCGATCACCATGTTAAGCGCTGGCAGGGCCGCAAACCCAAGGGTCAGTGGGGATTGATGCCTGGCCACCTAACTACAATGTATATTCTGCATAAATTTTAAAAATCCCTATTACCCCCCCCCCCACACACATATCTTTCTCTATTGTCAGTATTGTCATTTTAAAATTAGGGTTTGGGGTGTTTGAATGTTACAATAAGAAAGAAATTAGAAGCTGAGCATGCATACGTCAAGGAGGTCAGTGTGCTGTGGGCCAAAGCTTGCTAAGATCAAGCTGGGTCTCATCATCTGAGGTCCGTTACATCTGAGCACATGCAAATGTGCAGTGATAAGAACTTGTCCAAGAGCATTCGACTTGACCTTCCCTTAAGCCACGCCTGTGATTCTGGAAGATTTCATTCCTGTTACTCCATGATCTTGCCTTTCCTCCGGGCGGCTTCTGAGAACCGCTCACTCACCCCGGTGAGCCCGGGACAGCTTCCTCTACTAAGTTTCTGCCCCAAAGGTCCCCTGGGCTCCCCCGAGGAGTCTGGCCTGGAAGGGAGCTCTGTGGTCACTCACCGTGGGGCAGTGGCAGATGAAACCTGGGGCTGGTCCTGCAGCGACCTCGCAGGACCCTCCGTGGGAGCAAGGCTGGCTCTGGCAGGGGTCTAGTTCCACCTCGCACCACTGGCCTGCCAATGGAACAGTGGACATGAGGCTGGCCCTCACGCCCGCTGCCGCCACTGCGTCTCCTGGCTCACCCTTGGGAGTTGGCCCAGCCCCAGACCCCCAGGCACTGGATCCTGGGTCATTTCTGGGTCATGGAAGGTGGCAGGCAGGTGGACAGGAGGACTTGGTTGATTCAGGGGTGACGACTGTCTAGGTGTCCTTGACCCGCTCAGGTGTGCCCCCAATGATGTCTTCACAACCCCTTCCCCCTCACCTGTGTGTCCAGGCAGACACTGGCAGTAGAAGGCATTGGCCAGAGGGTGGCAGGCTGCAGTGCCCTTGGGGTGGCAGGGCCGATCCAGGCACTCGTCCACGTCCCCCTCACAGCGCAGCCCTACAAAGCCAGGAGGGCAGGAGCAGTGGAAGCCCCCAGGTCTGGGGGTGCAGGTCCCGTGGTTGTGACAGGGTTGGGATTGACAAGCGTCAGGTTCCTCTGAGCAGTTCTGCCCGCTGTAGCCCGGGGCACACTGTAGACAAAGGGGGGGGGGCAGAGACAGGGATCCATTAGGTGAGTTCTGCCCAGTGCTACAGGGACACCCCCGCTCGATGGGGTTTAACCAACCACCCACGACCCCTCCCTTATCCCCCACAACCTCTAAGCACATTGCCACCGAGGACAGCTCTGTTCTTGGCAGAGCCACCCTCTTTGCGCCCACACACCTACTAGGCTCTTGCAAGGGTTAGGAGTTGGTTTATAAAGACTTCCTGAACGTCTACTACGTTGTGGCATGTTGGACACGAGGGACACACAGACACTTAGAACTTCTGCAGACTCCCACCAGGTTCCCCGTTTGTCAGAGGAGAAAGATAGCTGGCATAGATGGCATAATACACAGGCGAAAATCTCACCCGAGCCCCCCCCTCCCCAGACCACTCTGTATGTGGCTTAGCTCCGTGGAGCCTCACGTTGCAGAGAAGCCAACAGCCGGCACAAGTCGCCTAGCTAGTGGGTGGCCGAACTGGGACTCAACGCACGTCTGTGACTCCCAGAGGATAATCCAGGCTGTGCTCTTTACAGGGGCATGGAGATGAGGGTGGGCGGGGTGGTCAACCCCCTCCCCGTCTTAGACCTTAACTGATGGAACCACGGGGGTGACTCCCATGACTGTCTTTCACGCCTCACTCACCCGTCTCCCCGCTTCCCTCTGGACCCTCTCACCTGGCAGTGGTAGCCATTGGGCTGGCTCACACAGGTGCCCCCGTGCTGGCAGGGCCTCGACTCACACAGGTTCACCCGGTCCTGGCAGCGACTGCCTTGGAATCCGGGGGGGCAGTGGCAGAAGTGGGAGGGGCCGCGGTCGATGCAGAGGCCCCCGTTCTGGCACAGGAAGGAGACCTCTATGCCTGGGGAGAGAGGCAGACGGGGACAGATGTAGCTGGCGGGGTAGGGGCGGTGGTGCGGCAGTCTGCAAGGTACCGCCATACCTAGTAGAAATCGGCGTGATCACCCGGGGCCCGCTAGTCATCTTGGGGGTGGGTGGAGGTTTGTCTGAGCCCGAGGGAGTGGTAAATCCTCACCCTGAAGTGGTAAAAACATCACATCCCTCCTCTGACCTCTGTTTTGGGGTCAGAACGTTGGGCTCTTAGGCTACCACACTGCTTTCTTGGCTTAAAATTGATGTCACGAAAGGAAAGGGCTGGCGGGCAGCTTGGGGTAAGGGTGTGCGGCTTACCTGGGTGGTCCCCTGTGTCTTTTTTATTTTCGTGTTTTTTTTTGGGGGGGGCATCACTGCCCTCTGGTGGTGGGAGTACGAGGCCCAGCCTTGCTCCTGTAGAGCTGCTGCTGGATTTGAACCTCCAACCCAGTGGGCCGCAGTCCTGCACACAACCACTACGCTACTGGGGCTCAGCAGCACCCCCGCCCCCCCCCCGCCGTGTCTTATGTCCTCTGTGATGTTCTTTCACGGTGAGCCCCGTCAACCGCCCCTTCCCCTCTCTTTGCTGAACACTTTTCATCTCAAACCTTGCTTGAACAGGGAGGGTCTTCTTTGTCCGCGTGGGACCCCAAAGCGCCTGGGGTGGGCTGGAATGCTTGGGGGTATAAAGAAAGCTGCCTGTCTTCCAGTTCGTGCCCACTCTAAGTGCCCCCACCAGGGCACCCTTGACTCCTGAGGGGAGGAGAAAGCCTTGTCTTTCTCCCATGGAATCGGCTGGTGGTTTCATACTGCTGGCCTTTCAGATGGAGGCCCCAGGCATAACCATGATGGTTATGTGACCGAGTTGCATGGTGGCCCCGGTGGTTGTGTTCCATGGCATCACGCGGACTGGGCTGGCGGATGTTGCCGGCCTGGCGTGGCAGGGCATGTGGTGGCAGGAGCTGAGCTGCGTGACCATGAGCTAGCTGGGGGGTATGGGGGGGGGCGCCTTGCACTGTTTCGGGTTTCTGTTTTGGCTCATATAGGGGGTGGGTGCACTTCAGGACAGGCTAGAGGAGGCCTGGTGCCCTCCTGTGTCTGTTCCCCTGGCTGTCCTTGGACCCGTCCGTACCTTGGCTCAGGGCCGCCCTCTGGCAGGGAGAGAGTGGCAGGTCACAGAGAGGCCCAGTCCATCCTTGGAAGCACAGGCACTGGAAGGAGGGTCCAGCCTGAAGGCAGTGGGCATTGGGTGGACAGGGCTTCGGGGCACACAAGTCCACCAGGGTCTAAGGGGAGGAGCACGAGACAGAAACAGAGCCTCAGGTTTACAGATCTGGGGACGGTCGCCTGCTAACCTCCAGCTTCTCCCAATCTTTTCTTTCTACCACTTTCTTTGGAGCGGTCTGCACCCTCGACGTCCTTGGCTACCCACCTTCTAGAACGGACCCTGGGACCGGAAGCCCCTTGAGCCCTTGCTTTCGGCTTCAGTACAACGTTCAAGATAGATCCCGACATCCAGACTTCCATGCAGTGCCTCCCTCTGTCCCACGAGTGTCCCTCACTTAGTCCCCGCCCCCTCTTCCACTAGACCTCTCTGCACACCTGGCTCAGGACGCCTTACCTGGCAGTTGCCTCCTGTGTAGCCAGGGGCACAGAGGCAGCGGGGCCCTTGAGGGCTGTCTTGGCAGGTTGCCCGGTTCCTACAGGGACTGGTCAAGAGGGAGACATAGTTGGAGGGAAGGCTAGGATGGGGGTCGATGGGGGCCAGGGGAAACCAGGAGGGTAAGTCAAGGGAAGGCTTCAGGGAGGTGCCACGAGAGGTAGCCAAGAGTCCCAAGGCAGCTGGAGAGGCGGAGGGCCTCATCCCTTCCTAGAGGCAGGGCGGGCGGTGGTGGTGGGGGGGGCTCACCTGTCTGTACAGCTGGGACGGATCCTTTCTTCACAGCGTGGGCCCTGGAAGCCCGTGGCACAGAGGCAGGAGGCAGCGCCAGATCTGTTCACACAGGTCCCCCCGTGGAGGCACGGGGCTGGAGAGAGGAGGCTGTGAGGGGTTGGGTTTCTTGCCTGTCATCCCAGACTGGGGCCTGTGACCCCAGTCACACTGCACACACGGCCCCATCTGAATAACTGCCATCCAGTTCGCATGGCATCACTCCATTCCTGGAAGCCCCCTCCCTCCACCCCCGAGACTATTCACAGGACACGGTGGGCACTCACCAGAAGCACAGGGGTCTGTCTTGGCCTGGCAGCGGGGCCCTGTGTGGCTTGGGGGGCAGGTGCAGGAGTACCCAGTGGGGCTGGGGCTGCAGGAGCCACCATTGAGACAGGGTCCTGAGTGGCATGCTGTCACCTCCTCACTGCAGGTGGGCCCTGAGGGAGACTGGGTGTGAGGGGGAACTCTTCCTCCTCTCCCCTCTCTCCACACCTCCTCTTTCCTTCATCTCAGTGTTCTTCCCCCACCTGACCGCCTGTCTTCCTTCCCACCTCCTGCACAGGCCAGACCCAGTCCTCTGGGGCAGTGACTGAGAGAGTCGTTGGACATGTATGTCTACTGGCCTTGACCTGGACTTAGGGGCTGGTCAGCCCAGGGGATGCATGGCTTAGAGAGGGCCTCACCTGTGTAGCCTGGGGGGCAAGTGCAGTTGTAGCCAGAGGGCATGGGGGAGCAAGTTCCCCCGTGAGCACAAGGCATAGAGACACAGCCCCCGAGTTGTGTGTCACACTCCTGCCCTGTCCAGCCCAGCTCGCATATGCAGGAGGACCTGGTCAGGAAGAGAAAGGGGGGAAGCAGGGTGTTTCCTTCTCTTGATGGATCCGCTCCCATCGTCACTGGCCAGAACTTGCTGACCTCTGGTTTCAGCTCTGAGATTCTTATTTCTTTCCTCAGTGAATTTGATTTCACAATCGCTCTCTTCCCATATGTTTCATCTACATGCTCCCCCAACACACACACACACCACACACACACACACACACACACACACACACACTTCCTCTATTGCTTCTTTTATTCCTTTCTTTTGTGTGTGTGTGTGTGTGTGTGTGTGTGTGTGATCACTGCCATGGTGGGAGTAGGAAGCCCAGTCTTGCTCCTGGAGAGCTGCTGCTGGATTTGAACCGTCAACCCTTTAGGCTGCAGTCCCGCACACAACCCCTGCGCCACTGGGGCTCAGCCCCCATGACTTATTTTCTTCACGAGAATGAAACCTTCACGAGAACAAGGTGCTTTGTCTTTTACTCTAGTCTCTTCCCCCAGTGACTGGGACCCCAACAGCAGAGAGGAGATAATAAATACTTGTCGAATGAATGATGGCTTGGCCCCGGGGTTTACTGTTCTTCTTTCAGTTAGGGTCCCCAGCTCTGCTTCCACCCCCTTATTTGTGAGCTTTTCCTTCTTTAGAAAACTCTCACAAGTTAAGCGTGCCCACTGGCTGTGACCTAAGAGCTTGGTCATCTCCTCCCTGTTCAACATTAGTCACTTCCCACAGGTCCTCCCTTCACCAGGCAGAAGAGGGCTTGGAAGGGGTTACCTCTGGCAGTGCCCATGCTGGCACGTGCAGTTGTTGGCTCTGGGGGCACATCCAGCACTTCCATCAGGGCAGACGCAGTGGGGCTTGTCCTCCCCATCTTGGCATCCTTGCTTGTGCTGGCACAGGTTGGGGGCACACAGGGGAACCTCACAAAACTGGCCTGGGTGAAGTGAGATAAGTCAGAGGGAAAACAGAGTTCTTTCATGTGTTCAGTGGGGTCAAAGACCACTTCTGATCCATAACCTGCTCACTTCCCCTAAGGACCAGTCTTTTTTTTTTTATTTGTTTTTTTGGGGTTTTTTTTGGGGGGCATCACTGCCCTCAGGTGGTGGGAGTAGGAGGCCCAGCCTTTGCTCCTGTGGAGCTGGAATTGAATCTCCATCCCAGTGGGCCGCAGTCCCGCGCACAACCACTACGCCACCAGGGCTCAGCCCCAAGGACCAGTCTTTCCCTGGCTTCCTATGGCCTCTAGGAGATTTCTGGACTCCCCCAGAAAAATTCAGGGTCCTCCATAGCATGACCTTCCTACAACTGCTGCTTTTCTCACGTTTGCTCTGGGATGCACTTTTCTTTCCTTTGCCTGTGTACTTATTTCCAACCCAAATAGCGTCTGACCTTTCTGTCTTGACCAACTCCTACTCATTCTTCAAGCTCAACTGAGCCATCACCTCCTCCAAGAAGCCTTCCTGCGATAGGCAGGTCTCTTGCGCCAATCTGGCCAATAGGAACATGCAGGATTCATGAGGTCGCAGTTTGATTGGAGGGCAAAGAGAGAAATGGCTCAGCAAGGCCCTCCTCCTCTCTTCCTCTCTGGTGGTTAGATCAGCGTGCAGCTAGCTGCTTTAGCTAGATGTCTGCCTCAACTTGTGAGCTACACCACCCGTGGGACAGCCAACCCATGGATCGTGTCGCTAGGGCTTGAGGGTCTTCTGAGACCTGCTTTGCCCCCTTGCGGGTATGGCCATCGCTTGAGCCGGAGGCTGGCCGACCCTGTCATCTTGCATTGATGAGTTTCATATCCCATCGGGGCCAGCTTCGCGAAGTTCCTGAGCTGCTGGCTGTTGGTGACTCACCCTGCTGTTTGCTGCCTTGCTCTGGGGAAGACTCAGCCGTCTGCTTCCTTGACCTTGGACCCGGCAGCCCTCCTGAGTTGAAGAACTTCCAGGATTCTAGCTGTTCTACCAAAGTGAGCTGAACTGCTCTCCATTGCTGTGTGGACTAATGAGCTGTTATATACCTTCATGCTGTATATATCTATCCATATATCTATATCTATCTGTCTATCTACCTATTGATACACACACGTATATAATCACTAGTGTCCTGGTTTTGTTTCTCTAGGGAACCCCGTCTAATACACTTCCCATCTTTCTGGGTTTCTTAGCTGGTCTTCTGTGCTCCCCTAGGATCCTGTGCATTCCTCTTTCAGGTCATCAACAAAACAAAATAAAACAAAAACAAACCCAACCCCCCAACTCTGCCTTCAAGTCAATGTTGAGTCACAAAGGCTCTTTGGGACAGGATAGATGTGCTTCCGTGAGTTTCTGAGACGGTGACAGTTTGCGCCCCATCTTTCTCCCGAGGGGTGCGTTCAGACTGCCAACCGTGCAGTGAGCGGCCCGCTGTGTACCCACGATGCCACCATGGTGCCTTCCGGGCATCCATCTGGCCTAGGACCACGGGTCTGCGTGTTGGCCCCTCCCCACTGAATTCACAGCCAGCTGAGGCGTCTCTGCAGTACAGCCTCGCGTCGGAGATCCCAGGAGAACCTTTGCCATGGGACAAAACAGAGCGGCGGCCCCAGAGGACGCCTAGGCCAGACTCGTGATGACCGCGGACCGTCACTTCTTCATGGCGCGGCGCAGCCGGTGGTTGCTCTCTGCCGTCCTTCCTGGGAACGGCTGGGCCTCTATCCTTCCACTGGACACCTTGTTGTTAGAGGCCGTCCAGTTGTCTCTGACGCAGCTCGGTCTCCTACACAAGTGAGTGAGGCACTGCTGGTCCTGGGCCACCCACCCCCAACTGTCCGAGTCCCCGTGCTGGCCCACCGCACCGAGGAGTCTTCCTCTTTTGTGACGACCCTCTACGTTTTCAAGCATCGTGTCCCTTCCCAAGGATCGGTCTCTCCTGGGAAGATGTCCAAAGTGAGCCTTCTGGCCGTCCCTCCTGCTCTGAGACAAATGTGTCCATTCTCCTAGAAGCCCCTGCACGGTCCTTAAGGCACATATTCTTTTTTTTGGGGGGGGGGCATCACTGCTCTCTGGTGGTGGGAGTAGGAGGCCCAGCCCCACTGCTGGAATTGAACCTCTGTCCCAGTGGACCGCAGTCCCGCGCACAACCACTATGCCACCAGGACTCAGCTCAAGGCCCATATTCTTGACCAATGCCGTTCATGCAGACCAATGGACTCCTCTTTCTTCTACCCGATTTGTCGTTGAGGCCCCGCCTCCCTGCGGGAGATGATTGAAGAGACAATCGTGGCTCGGGTCAGGTGGACAGGACAGGTTGGACTGCTCACTGCAAGGTCCACAGTTCGAACCCACTGGCCGCTCCGTGAGAGAAGGCCGTCTGTCCTTGTAAAGAGCAGTCACAATCACAGAGAACCACAGAGGCAGCTTCTGTCTGTCCTGGAGGGGCTCTGCGTGTCCAGCCAGTGTTGATCCACAAAGACTCTTTGGAACAGGACAGGGCTGCTTCCGTGAGATCCTGAGACGGTTGGTCGCTGCTGCAGTGGGTGTGTTCTTATCTGAGATAGCTGACGTTCAGTGAATGCTTGCCACATCCACAAGGGAGTCACTCCCGACCGGTCCCTACCTTCTGTTCCTGAGCGTCCTTCACTCCCTTCATGTTAGATGAGCCCTAAGGCAACCTGGACCCTCATGCCCTTGGTTGTATGACTCTTCAGACTTGACCTTGAACAATACTAAAGAGACCACTACCACTTCTGTTTCACATCCCCACCCTCAAAGACCCACCGAGCCCCCATCCCCCCCGCCTCTCCTCCTCCTACAGGGACTCCAGCCTCTTGCCAGCCATTTCCACAGCCTTCTTCTGCTTACCTGTGAGGCCTGAGGGGCAGAGGCAGGAGAAGCCTCCTGGGAGATCCAGGCAGCTGGCGCCCGTGGGGCACGGGCCGCTGAGACACTCATCCACTTCTGCCTGACACTGGGGGCCTTCGAAGCCTGCAGCGAGCGGAGGAGGCGGCTCAGGGAGCTGCATGACCCCCTGATCCCACCCACCTGCGCCCCTCCAGGGCTGGAGCCCCGCTCAACCTTGGAGGCATGTGCAGTGGAAAGCTCCGGGCTGGTCCTGGCACTGCCCGCCATTGGCACAAGGAGAGCTCGCACACTCGTCCACGTCTTCCTCACATCTGGTGCCCGTGAATCCTGGTGAGGCAGGGGAGGCGGGGTGGGGGTGGGAGGGGGGAGAAGACAAAGGTCACCGAAGGAGACACAGCGAGATGGTGCTTCTCCTTGCCAGGAAAGGGAAACCCGAGTGCTTTTCAGAGCTGAGGTGTGAGCTGTGGGGGTGGTGGGTCAGGAAGGGGGTGCTTGCTTGCTGTGTGACTTTAGGCAAGTCCCTCAACCACTTGAGAATCAAGTTTCCTCCTCTGTAGAAAGGGAATGACCGTGGCAATGACCCCCTGGGTATCGTCGAAAGGATGGCACAGAGAATGCTGGGAAAGCACATTATTAGCCCAGTGCTCAGCCTGGACTACTCAGTCAGCGCCTGCTGGGACACCCAGCACGAAACAGAGAGATGCTTCGGGGTGCTGGAGGAGAAAGACCATGTTGAGCAGTGCCAGCCTGGAACCCCCCCTCCCCCTCCCCCACCAGGGAGAGGACACAGAAGACCCCACGGAGAGGATTCAGGTGAGTGACTTGACTCTGGCTGAATGTAACTGGCGAGAGATTGGGGAGCCGAGAAAGGGGCTGGGGAAATGCGGGTCGTTGTGGCCAGGCGGGAGAGAAGTCCGAGAGGGCATGATGTGGGGAGAAAAATGTAGAATAAAATCAAATGGCTCCCAAAGACCAGACCTTCTGGACCGATAGAGCCTAGAGGAAACTCTGAGGCGATAGGACCTTGGAACTCAGCACCGAAGCTACGGCTGGAAGTTACTTTCAGTAGAAAAATCAAAGAGTCCCAGCTGTGAGTCACAGGCTCCCTTCCACAAAGAACTCCGGGAGACCAACTTTCCACCCCAAGCCAGGATGACACAAGACTGGGTAAGGAAGCTGAGTCAACGGAGACAAAAGAAAACAACGGAAATGCAATCACATTCCACAGACACCCTGGTAGGGCTATCCGGGCCTCGAAAACGTTAATATCACCTCTGCGTCATTATGACTAAGATGTTTCAGGGCCTCTGGGTCTTCCGTCTTTTCATGCCTACATATCAGGGCAGACATTTGATCAGCTGATAGTAGATATGAACTGTCCCTCACGGTTCTACTTTAATGTACGACTTAAAGACAGATTTGGGGAAGGGACACACTCGACACACTCGTCATGCAGAGACACTTGCACACACCGTCTCATGCACCGAGTAACCTATATATATTTATACTACGGTGCTTCCACAATGTCCAAATCCCATCCTGCCCTGTCCCACCCGGCTGATGGTGCTCTGACAGGGATGAGGATTGTGAAAAAGGTAGACAATGTCACAGAATAATTTATGAAAACACTGTTCAGCGGGGACCTCGTCTGTTGTGTAAACGTTCGCCAGACAGACTAGTCAAGGCGTACATAAAATGGAAACGTCAGCAGGCTTTGGGAGACGGCTGGCTGGCCTCTGGAGTTTCAGAGGCCTGGGTGGAGGGAGGGCTAGGGGACACTGCACCCACCGGGTGGGCAGACGCACAGGAAGCCGTTGCGCAGGTCCTGGCAGCCAGCGTGGTTCAGGCACGGGGCCGAGGCACACTCATCCGTCTCCACCTCACAGAGTTGCCCTTCCAGGCCTGAGGACGCGGGACATGTTGGGTGAGGCTCAGCCAGGCCAGGCCTCCCAGAGTCGGCCCTCGTCTATCCAGGGGACTCAAGGGTCCAGAGCCAGCTTGCCCAGGCTCCCACTGGACAGAGTGCTTTGGCCGTGGGTAGCAGGTGTTACTACCAAAAGCCCCGGCCTCTGCAGTCTGTATCTCTGCCTCCTTCGGGTACAAACTCAGATAGCTGGGTACCTGCTGAGGGCCTGTGAGACCCCTAAATAAAGTGACCAGATGTCCTACTTTGGGCGGGATAGTCCCGATTTCAAACAATTTTCCCTGCATCCTTTGGCATTTAAAAAAACAACAACCCATTTTTGCAAAGAATGCACGACATGCTAGGGAATGGCGGGAGAAGGGGAAGGGAATATACCCCCTCCAATCCCTGCCCCTTCCCTTCCGGTCAGTGGTGTCTCGCTTTACCAGTGTTAAAATCTGGTCACTTTACCCTGAGAGCCAGTGCCTTGGGGGGCCATTCCTGTGGCTGATCATACAGGAGACCCTGACGTGGGGAGCAACTTGTAGGGGATTCCTTCTTGGTGCTGCCAGGGAGACCAGCAATCCCAAAGTGGGGTTTGCAGGGTCTTGGGGCAGCTTTGTCACCCCCATGTATGTCCTGCTGCTCTGGGCTACTCCTGGTCTCCCCTGCCACACCTTGACTGAGATTGACCGGTGTACCCTCCGAGTCTCGGCTACCTTTCTCTTTTCACCTGGGGAACCTGCCTCAGAAGCTCCTTGCTACCTCAAACTGGTTCTATGTTATGATAGCCTTCTCCTCACCCTGCGGGGGTTTTCCTCTGGGAGAGGGGAAGAAACGGCCTTTAGTAACCGACCCTAGCTAGCCTGAGGCCAGCCCTGCTCTGAGAGCAGATGTCTGGGAGGGACGGGATCCGATCTCTATTTTGTCTCCCCGCCCCCCTCGCACGGAGGTCCCATCCAGCCACTACCTGGTGGGCAGAGGCAGTGGAAGGTGGCGAGCAGGTCCAGGCAGGTGCTGCCCGGGTGGCAGGGCTGCGACAGGCATTCATTGTGATTGGTCTCGCACCGGGAGCCCGTGTAGCCGGGGGGACAGAGGCAGTCAAAGGAGCCGGGGGTGTTGAGGCAGGAGCCGCCGTGCTCACAGGGACTGGGGCCTTGCTGGGCTGGGGGAGAGAAGACGTGGGAGTCGGGAAAGCAGAGGGACTCGCTTGCGGTGGATGAGAGCGTGCGTGCGAGGCTCTGTCTGTAAGACTGGAGGAAGACTGGGCAGGGGGTGGGGGTGGGACCCCCGGGGGGGCATGGAGGGCTGAGCCTTGGTGAAGACATGCGGGCTCCCCTCTGTCTCCGGGACGGAGGCCTGCCTGGCCGTTTGGGGTCATCTGCTGTGCTGGGTCTCACCCATCAGACACTCGTCCACGTCCTGGTGGCATGTGGCCCCAGAGTAGCCCGGCTGACACAGGCAGAGGGTGGAGCCTGTCAGGGGGTTGGTGCTGCACTGGGCCTCCTGGTGGCAGGGCTGGCTCAGACACATGTCCTCCAGGTGGCACAGAAGGCCTGGGGGAGGGGACAGCAGGCAGGGAGGGAGGCCTCAGAGGCCAGGCGAAGCTCCCACCTGCCCTCTGGGTGCCGCTCTCCTCCCTCCCGTGGACCCTCCCCCTCTCTGGCCCCATACCTGTGCGGCCAGGTGGGCAGAGACAGGCGAAGGAGCCCACACGGTCAACGCAGGTGGAGCCCGGGGCGCAGGTGGCAGCGGCACAGTCGTCCAGATTCTCCTCGCAGTGGGGGCCTCCCCAGCCGCTCACGCACACGCAGTGGAAGCCGCCGGCCGAGTTCTGGCAGGTGCCCCCGTGTGTGCAGGGAGGAGGGCCCTGTGCCCTGCACTCGTCCACGTCCTCAGAGCAATCCCAGCCTGGGGGAGGACAGGGGCGGAGGGTCTTGAGCTGGTACAGGGCGAGACCGGGCAGCAGCCATCAGGGCCACTGATGGAGGGGGCTTTAATCACTCACCTGTCCAGGTCTCCGGGCAGAGGCAGGTATAGGCATCGAGCCCATCCTGGCAAGTACCCCCGTTCAGACATTGGTGCCCAGCACAGTCGTCCACATTCACCTCGCACTCTGGGCCTGTGAAGCCTGGCGGAGGCCTGGGGTCAGCTAGGGGACTGCCAAGGGAGACATCCCCACCTGCCCCGGGAACGGGGCTGTGGGCAGGGTCTTGTGAGGACTTACCCGATGGGCAGAGGCAGATGTGGGAGGTGGAGTCTCCCCCCGGCACCAGCTGGCAGGTCCCCCCATTGGGACAGCCCCTGGGGGGACAAGGTCCGGCTCGGAGCCCACAGTGGGCACTCTCCTGCCCTGGGGGGCAGACACACTGGAAGGAGCCCAGGATGTTATGGCAGGAGGTGCCCCTGGGGCAGGGTCCTGGCTCCCGGAAGCACTCGTTGACATCGTGTTCACAAGCATGGCCCTCGAATCCAGGTGGGCAGTGGCACTGGATCTGGGGGTATGTGGCCAGGCACACCCCGCCATTGACACAGGGGTTGGCTGAGCAGAAGTCCCGCAGCTGGCAGTGCTCGCCTGTGGGCAGAGGGTGGGGGGGCGCACATTCCAGTCGAGCCTGCTTTCAGCCCCGCCCCACACTGTCACCCCCCCCCCCCCCACCGCCTCACTGGGCTCTTTTTGCCATGCCTTGAAAGGTCATCCCGAAAGGGAAACAGCACACGGGTCTCCTTGGAAACCCTGGGACTCGGGGAAGGGGGTGAGGGCTTGCAGGGATAACTATTTCGGAGGAGATTTGAAAAGCAAAGGGAAAACCCCGGCATTGGGATCCTCGCTGTGCTACCAACCGCTGTGCATTCGGGGCAAGTCGCTTGGCCTTTCTGATCCCGATTTCCCAGTAGCCACGAAGCCCCTCCCGCCTCCACGGCGGCCCCAGGGGGGTCAGCACTGCCCGGTTTGGGAAAGAACATCTGGAGATCTCTCGGTGAGTTCCCTCCCCCTGCCCTTAGTTTAGCAGCCCAGTGAGTGCATTACCGTCCACCCAGGGCCTCTACCTGACCTGAAGGTGGGTATGGTGACCCCCCCCCCCACCTTTAAGTGGTGACAATCAACAGGGGCCTAGCGACAGTGTAGTGCACTGCGCACCTACTCGGTGTGAGGTAGGGAGCTAAGGAAGTGCTCTTGTCTTTCTGCAACAACCTTGCAACCTTTGCCATCTCCGCTTGCTTGTCGGCCGAAGACTTGAGCTTCAATGTCTCAGGCCGGGTCACGTAGCTAGGCAGCGGCACCCCGCAGCTTTCGGCCCCATTCTAGAACCCACCCCCCCTCCCCGCTAAACGTGGGGTCACGCCAGCACGCTCCCCTGCGTTATCACACACACGTTGTCCGACGCCTGGTTCCTCATTTCCTCTTAGCCAGGTCTCGGCTCTAGTTTCCTGGCTGTCTCCTGCAGTTCTGAAACACCTGGGCAGCCCTGGACACTCCCCGCGTCCTAAGCCCATCCCCAGACCTCTGAGCCCTGTCTTCCTGCGCGGGCCGCGTGGGAGATTTTGAAGTGGCCAGGCGGACTGCTAGGGGCTGAGCGCTCTGGATCCACCCTGGCAGGTGCACCTGCTGGAGGCGGGGCGGGGAGGGCTGCTGCAGTCGCGTTCCCGCCTCTTCCATCCTGGCTGGATTCTCCTGGCTGGATTCCCGTGGGCCCCTGCTTTCCGTGGTGGCCGCTCTGTCCCTGCTCTTCTGACCTCCCGGCTTAGGGCCGCCTATCATGCCTGTCTTGTAGCGCTTCTCCTGGGATGGGCCCCAACTGTCTTATAAGCATCAAGTCCACCACTCCCCTGGTGGCCCCCTCCTACGGCAGGCCTGCCAGCTGGCCGCCTGCGTTGCACCGCTCAGCACAGGCCGTTCGGGCGCTGGGAATGCAGGGTCCAGGGAGACCCTCTGGGGGGTGAGGCAATGGACTGGGGTTAGCTGTGGGACGGGGCACATCTGGGAGGGTCAGGAGAGGGGGTAAGGGAGCTCACGGCAGTAGCTACTTATCAACTGATTTGACAGTGTCTCACAACTAGTGTACCTATACGGGTGAATGCCATTTTGGGGTAAGTTGGTCACCCAGAATTGGCTTACTCAAGACCGTATTGACAGCAGCCATATCAGCAGGGTAAGAGAAAGGGGTGGGGTGGGGTGGGGAGATAGGGAGAACCGATCACAAGGATCTATAGCTAACCCCTCTCCCATGGGGTGGACATCAGAAAAGTGGATGAAAGACATCCGGTCGGTGTGAGACATGAAAAAAACAATTGCAATTTATAAATTATCAAGGCTTTACGAGGGAGGGTGGGGGCAGGGGAAAAGAGCTGATAACCGGAAGTTCAATTAGAAAATGTTTTGAGAAGGATGATGGTCACACATGTACAAATGTGCTTGACACAATGGATAGATGGATGGATGGTGACAAGCGTTGTATGAGCCACCAATAAAATGATTAAAAGGAAAAGGAATTGGCTGGTTGAGCCTCACGGTCTCTGTTCTTCTAGGCCAGCGGTTCTCAACCTCTTTGGGTGTGTGTGTGTGTGTGTCAAACATATTGCATATCAGATATTTATATGAACGGTGCATAACAATAGTAAAATTAGTTATGAAGTAACAACGAAAATAATTTTATGGTTGGGGGGGGGGCGCGGTCACCACCACATGAGGAACTGTAAGAAAGGGTCGCGGCTCTTCTAGTTCTAGTCTTCCCCACCCCACACCCCACCTTCATCAGCGCTCACCTGTCCATCCGGGATTGCACTTGCACTGGAGGCGCCCAGAGGCCTGGATGTGGCAGCGGCCCCTTTGGTAACAGAAGGAAGGGGAGCAGGGATCCCCCAGCCGGGTCTGACACCTCTCCCCTGTGAAGCCGAGGGGGCAGGTGCAGAAGAAGGTGGGCACCAAGGGAGAGGGTGAGCCAGGGGAGCCTGGGAGGGCAGGGAGCCAGACTTGGCAGCTGCCTCCATTCTGGCATAGCTGGGCATCCTGGCAGGGATCAAGGAACTGGCACGTCTCACCCAGGAAGCCAGGGGCACACCTGGGCAGGAAGGTTGAAGAAGAGTCACTCCATTGGCTCCCTTCTCTGGCTGGCTTATCACCTGTTCTCTTGAGTCTCCACCCCCCCCCACCCCCTTTCCTTCCTGCTTCCTTCTTCCTTTCTCCCTCTTTCTTGACTCTTCCACCCCAACTGGCTCCCCGGTTTCTGCTCCTCCAGGGTCCCACTCCCCCAGGGCACACTCACTGGCAAGCCTCTTGGCCCTGAGGCAGGGTCAGGCAGCTGCCCCCATTGGCACAGGCTTCTGGGAAATTCCTGCACAGTAGCCCTACAGGGGGAGAGGGAAGGTGAGCTGGGAGGGGTGTCCCACCTCTCCTCTTTCAGTGGCCTGCCCGTGGCAGCCCGGCCACGTGTTCTCTAAACCGCCGTCCTCTGTTCCCAGGTTCCCACGTGGTTCCCACACCCCAGCCCCCTAGCTCTCAGGCCTCTTTGTTTTGACTCCCCCCCCCCCCTTTCCTGTTTATTCTCTGGCCTTCAGCTCCAGCCTTAGGCTCCATCCCTCGGAAGCAAGACAACAGGAATCGGGGTGGGGGGAGGTGGGGGTGCTCCCTGGAGGTGAATGGCTG